>VDFB02180316.1:0-53539 GCA_007258455.2 Sequoia sempervirens
CTAAAGATATTCTTGAAAAGCGGTGTTTTGCTGTTGATGGCATAGATGCACCGAACTGGGACACAATCTCTAACTTCCTAGCGGATGTGATCGAGCTTTAAAACAACTTTCTTCTAGAAGTTTTATTTCTCGCTTTCTTTCTATTCTTGGAATAATCCTTATCCATTCTTTAGAGAAAGAAGATAAGATGTAATAGTTGGTGTTTCCCGCTTTTTTTGCTTTCTAGGGTTTTATCTTTCTAGATTTAGTAATAAAGCTTGCTTGCTGAGCAAGCCCTAGATTGTGAAAGCAAGGAGATTTTAGGGTTTCCTACTCCTCTGCTTCTCTATAAATAAGAGCTTTTGCTCATTTAGTTTTTTTAACTGTGCTAGTGAGAACAAAACGCTGAGCCTATTGTGCCTTCTATTTGTTGCTCAAAAGAGTATTGTTAGGTTGTGTTGTGATAAGCAAATTGTTGAGCCTCTTTAGTAACAAGGAGTTAGTGAGATTGCTGTTTTCTATTGTGTTAAGAAAAGTTTGCAAGCACTCTTTGCTTCTGTTTCTTGTTCAATGTTGAAAGTGAGCTTGTTTGAGAGATTTGAGTAATAAAATCATGAGCCTCTTTTGCCTTGGTCCAAAATCTTAGATTTCCGTTATCTATGTTCTACTTTTATGATCTTTATTTCAGCTTGCAGTGAAGTGTGTAGGTGTTAGTTGAAAGAGAGATTATTGAAGTATTTTTGTCAGAAAATCTACCTTGTTCATTTCTAACTTCTCTTCCCTCTGCTATTACTTGAGAGGTTAGGAGCGTCTTTGGATTTAAGTTAGTGAGTAGTTGAACTTCTTATAATAGAAATCTCAGCTCTTGGCGTTTGTTTAAAAACCTTGTGCTCTAAGCTGATAAAAAAGATAGGCAACTTAGTTTTAGTTTACTTTCTTTCAAACACCATCAGCAAGAGGGAGCTTCCCCTCCTAATTTGAAGAGCAGTTTATCTATGCATAGCTGTCCATTTTCAAATCCGCATTCCAGAGGTGCGAATTTAAACGCCAACACATAGCAAGTGTTTGATTAAATGCCATATGCTGTAGATGAACACTTCAGTCATTAGAATGCATGATAAATGTTTGACATAATTCCTTATTGCTGTAGATGCACTTTAGTTTGTGTGCCAAGTGTTTGACAATATGTCAATTGGCTGTAAGTGCACATTTTTCATGTAGAGTTCATGTATATACATTTGAAAATCCAAATAAAAGTTGCATTTGCATTTAGTTCTTTGCTTAGCCATCTTAGGAGTTATTTGCAAGCATTTATATTGTTATCAATTGAAGTCAAGTGCAAGTAGAGCAATCTGAAATTTATATCAGTAAGATATCCCTTTGTATGCAAAGTGTTGACGAAATTCTCAAGGTCAAAAATCAGAAATTTACAAACATATTTAGCAAGGGATATTATAGAATAAGTATTCTTGTTGGCATTTCATATTATACTGATGAATGAGGGACTTAGCATGAAGTTTCGAAGGAGGCTATTGATGCTATTTATTGAGGCGGAATTTAATGTTCTCAGCCACACACTATAACAAATGTAGAAATGTAATCACTGTTGGGTCAATATTTGGCCATATTGCTTGATGGAAGGCGCTCCATTTATGGGGTTCGATGCCATTGGACCAACTCTATTTAGTCACCTCTATTTATCTCCATAGCAGCCAATGCTTGGACAAGTTGATACTTATAAAATATAGCCGTTGGCTTATTATTATCGAGGGCCAATGCTATTGCAAGCTTGATGTGAAACGAATTATATCTTGGTTGAAGGCTGTATTATCACTAGCAATGCATATGATTATTACTGGTCAGCGAATAAGGCGCCATTCTATAATATCATTGGGTCATTATGCTGACAATAATAAGAGCAAAGCTTTAATCTGGAGTTTCCTGCCGCCCATGATTATACATTAGTCAATGAACCTTTAGAGGGAATTTGACGTGCAAGAAAATTAACTAAAGGCAGCAATACATCTTGAAGCAGTGCGATTAAAATAAGGAATATACTTATGCCTAAACTTGGAAGCGCCCATACCATCGATGAGTTAATAAAGCACAAAGATAAATATATTTAAACTAAAACTAAATCATAACTTACCAAAGGTCAGCGGTGGTATTAGAAGGTTGTGACACTTCCCATCGTAGAGATATAAAAAGGGAAGAACATTTCAAGCAAATGGGATATGGAATAGAAATGCAGATTTATATATTTAAATTATTGGATCTAAAGTGCTCTTTTAAGAGCCAACTACAAGCCAACAAAATGGATGTATGATTAAATTGCATACATTTGATACAGCACCAACAAATAGAATTTGCATAAGCATAGCGCTATCATCTGAGACAATGAAAGGCATCTAAGAATGGCAGAATTGTATATTTGACACTTCAGAGCAAAGTGCTCTCTAAGGACCCACAACCATTGCATGAATATAATGACACCATTCAGAAACAACAATCTGCAGAGATCTAACCTCTTGCATAAGCAATGCATGATTGCAACTTAACGTATCATAAACAACGAAATATTTACTTGGCATATTGCCATTATTGAACTAATATTTAAAAATCAGATTTCTTTATTCATATCATAAATACATCAATATATTAGTGATGCTCAGTTACTCTTTAAATAGAACATAAATGCATCACTTTTACCCCATCCTAAAAATATTGATTCTTGGATATCTTTAAGATTGAAGGTATACAATTTTGTGATTTGTTATTGTTGACAACATGTTTACATTGTGAACCCTTAACGGTTCTATCGTAAAAACAACCAAATCTGGGTAAGGGATATAAGAATATAGTTGATAAGTTCAAAGCAAGAGTTATAGAAAAAGGTTTTTCTCAGGTCTTGGGCATTGATTAGATTGAGACCTCTGCTTCGATTGCCAAAATGAACTCCATTTGTTTGACAATTGCCATTGGCATTGCTCATTATTGGGCTATACATTAGATGGATGTGAAGAGTGCCTTTCTTCATGGGGATCTCCATGAGGGGCTATTTCTTGAGCAAGTGCTGGGATTTGCTTAAAATTCTTTTTGGTTATGTAGGCTCAAGAAATCTCACTATAGGCTCAAACAAACCCCAAGGGCTTGGTATGCCAAGTTGGATTCTTTGCATCTTTTAGTAGGATTCTCCAAATATCACTTGGATTTGAATATCTATATTCCATGAGAGGATGATGCATTTTTGTTCTTGTTTTTGTATATTGATGATCTCATCATCATCAAGAGTCCATCTTTTGTTCCTTTAGTAGTTTTTATGAAATTCTACGATGTTATACTTGTGAATTTTAGTTTGTGATTAGAATAGGAGTTAGCATCTGTAAGTTATAAGTTTTTTGTATGAGCTATAAAACATAATAACCTCTTGTCTATTGTGGAAGTGTTGAATTGTCTTGTGCTCTAACCTGAGAACAAAAGAAGGGTTTTTCTTCTATGTTCCCATGGACATATCCTCGGCAATTTTTGACACATCCTCAAATTGGGAATGTGTTGGGGATACATTGGATGCGTCCCCTGCCATTCTTGATCAATTTGTATTAGCCTTAATATCTAGAAACATAGTTCATGGGGATGGTTGGGGAGGTCAATGACGTTTCTTGACCATTGTAGTTGCACTTAAATTTTTTAAAAATGAATAGGCCCAAAGTGAGTTAAAAATTATTTTATTGTTCTTTTGTGGGCCCCCACAACACTCTCAGCCATAACTGAGAGATCTTGGTTTTCAAAACAATGGATTTTCAAGCTTCTTTATGGTGTATGAAAGTCACATGTTGTTAACATTGACTTTGCAAGTAGCTTTCAGCTATTTAAGTTGGCAAAATAGAAAGATAAAATCAGGCAAAACAAGAATTAGGATTTCAAGCTTCATTTGTACATCTCAGGGTGGTATTTCAGTCCCAAGATGGTGGTTTTCTATCACTCGAAAACAATAGTTTTTACTTGTTTATGTAGTCACAAAATTCTAGGTTTGCAACATATAATGACAGAGATTTCAGTCATAGGACAATGGATCTTCAAGTTCTCATACACGCTTTTTGAGCTCCCTCTTAATGCTCTCTACACATACAACAGCCAACTGATTATTGTTAGCAGAGGGCAGCAGTTTTTAGTGATGAAACAGTTAGGATTTCAATGAAAAAACATCAGTTTTCTGTCTTTGAAGGGTGCTAGTTTGGCACTAAAAGAATAAGTTCTCTATCAGATTTTAGTGGCTGAAAAATTTTCAGTGTAAAATCAGTGAAGAGAGGCAGCTTTCTCATCAAAATGCAGCACCATTTCCAAATGGTGGAATCTCCTTCCGAACTAGCATCCAAATATCCTTAAATAAAGGATGCCAATTTGGGATGTGTCAATGTTTGGGAAATAGAGTTCGAAGAACACATTCGGAAAGGGAATAAGCTAGCGAGAAGACTTTGGGAAAGTGGTCTTATTGAGGCACCTTCCTTTCCAATCTCAATTCAAAGTCAGAAACTTCTTGTTGCTTGTGTCAACCACTACAATACTAAGACATGGGAGATACGTTCATTGAATGCACAAGTTCTTTGCAAGCTCAGGGGTAGCAGCATATTTTGTATTTTTGTCATTTTGTAGTTGTAGCTTGCAGCCTATGGGCATTTTGTTGTATTTTAAATTTTTTCTATAATAATATCAGATGCACATTGACAATGAATTATGAAAGCAATTAAATCAATGTTAATTTGTTCAACTTTCATGTGAACTCTCAATTCAACTCTAATATTATGTATTAAGGATCTATAATGTACATGATGAATGGTTTATCAATGTTATCACATGAATATTTAAAATTTCCCTATTTTTTAATAGCTGTCCCATTTGCTGTTCAAGTCCCCTAAACTAGCCTCTAAAAATGTCATCCCTGAAATGTGCCCCCTCGTCCCTTGCCATGTTGGTCTCAAAAACTTGGTGTAACATAGGTTTTTTTGGATTGTATTTTTGCATGCTTGAAGAAATGCCCATTAGTTCTAATACTTTTTTATAATTTTCTATGTAAGGCCCTTCAAGAATTAGAGATTCAGATTGATGAGCTCTGTGAGGAGTTGAGCTTGGTTCAATCTTCATTCACAACAGATTTCCAGTCTTCTATGACTGTTATGACACCTGGGGATGGTAGTGGCACTCATGGTTTGAGGGGAGAACCTCTAACAATGGTCGAGCACAAGGAGGTTTCAGGTTTGCATGAGACTTAGGACAAGAATGATTCTAACATTCCTGAGTTTTCACACAGCTTGTACCATACTAACCATCAGTCACCTTTGAGGGAGAGCCAATTGAGGGCTCATGATACAAATACGTTGGTGGTGGAGATGCATACACCACGCAAACCAACCAACAATGGGGTGCATGTATCCACCTATGATAGGAGCACTAGTCTCTACATTGGTGAGGTAGAGATTGCTATCGGTGAGTCTAGTGAGTCTTTGTCACTTTCAGATGGTTGTATACAGGGATAGGGATCAACGTTTCATCATGCAAACATCTCCTTGGTTGAGAGTGCAGCTTTCGTGCCTCAAGGATTTCTGATGGAGGCACATACCCATGTGTGGCAGACACATGGGAAGATGAGGACACAAGGGAGTTGTGTTTTTAGTGTGCATGATGGCATCATTGGATCAGCCTGTAGTGATGGAGTTTTGCTCCATGTTTTGGTGGGAGATGGCAGTCTTACTTTATGGGACGAGGATTTCATTCACAATTTTTGGAGGACACCAACTGTACATGAGTTTGGAGGCGAGTTGCATCATCTCCTTGTCATGGGTGAGTGGCATAGGGATGATACTCTATCACCCTATGACATCGGCACAATCATTTGCATCCCTATAGGTCAGTCTTACAATCTTGAAGGTGCTGATCTATTCCATATCAACAACCTAAGAGGAGCTGCTACACGGTTTTTGACACCTATGTGGGGTACTCATCACATCCTTGGGAGATTTTAGAGGTTAGGGAGAGGTGCTGTGACGCTTGCACTTCGAGTTACTTCCATCTTCTCATGTTTGATGGATGTGAGGGTTTGATGTGTTGGGATTCAGGTGGTGACAAGTTTGGCATGCTAGGTCGGTTGGATACCGATGTGTTGCTTCACCACTATCAGCATGGTGAAGATAATATCAAAGTAGCACAGTGGAAGTCAGCGGGTGATGTGCATGGCGGACTTCCATTTTGGCTATGGGATCCAAGGATTCCTATGTTTGGTAGATTGCTCTACGTTGGGGTAGTTTATAGTGATGTTGAGCATGGATTTATCTCTACCCAACGGATGTAGAGGATATGTTGTTGGGCATTCTATAGGCTTATTTGGGATCCCAGTATTCAGGTGACCAACCAGGGTATTCAAATGAGGATTGCTCTGGGACAAGCAATCTTGGGGAGGTTGGATTGTAATGTCCCCTTTTTCCTGGGCAGTGGTTAGTCAATCACTTGGTCCTTGTGGACTAATAGGGTGGTTAGGGGGCCCTTTGAGGGCGTTGTAGACTTGTTCAGTCCAACCCTTTTGAGCTTTTAGTCAATGTTTTTCCCAGCCCAGTGTTTACCAGGGAGTTCACAGAAGCTATTTTGTAATTTTAACCATACTATTTTTAGTAAGTCACATAGACATTTTGTCTATACTTACTATTTATAGTAAATCATTGGTATGGTCAATTGGTAGAGTTACTATTTTGGGCGTGATGGCATATTTATATCCTAGAGACATTTTGGTATTCAATGGTCCTATGTATTTAATTTTAGTAACGTTAATTATATTATTACAATATATTAAAGGACTTTGTTAAAAGTGGGATATAAATGTTTTTAAAGTGCACTTATAATATAAAGTTAAGTGCAAATTAAAAAGGGAGTTATAAGGCGGGAAAAGAGTAAATTAAATGAAATATAACTCATTCAAATTAGGGTGTGGGAGTGAAAAAAAGCCATTTGGAGCTCATTTGCACATTCATTCATTGTTGAGAAGATTATTTTGATAAGGGTTTTTGCCGGAGATTGGAGAGTCTAGAAACACTTAGCTTTTTGAGGATGAAATCCCTTAGGAAGAACAACAAGGTGCAAGAATGAAAGATCTCCCAAGCTAGCTTGCAAACTTCATTCAGAGGTTGTGCTTGTGCTTCACTAATTTATAGGAGAGATTTAATATTCAAGGATTGAAGGAATCAATAGGAAATTGAAAGATATATTGATTGAATTGGGAGGATTTACTTGCTAATGTATACATCAATCCTTTTGATTTGGACGTGGGATTTGGAGATTTTAATATTGCAATTATTGGGATTGCAGGGTTTCCTACAACTGGCTGCCATCTTACTGCATATTCAAGGGTTTGCATTGCTGATTGATACAACATATTTAGATTGTGGGATTTAAAGGAAGATTGCTATTCCTTGGGTAGTTGGACAAATTATATATATATATTGCTGAGTATAGTGTGTGTTTTTAGAGGTTTGGCGTGAAGTTTGAAAGGCATATATTGACAGGCGTGAGAGCATTGTGTTGGCATCATTTCCTCCATTGGAGGTGTAAAGAGGGTTTCAAGCCATATCTTACATGTGAGTTCATGATTGTAACTCGTAGAGTTTTTAGGTATTGTTGTTTTAGATAATAGGGGATATTTCATGATCTGGGTTGTCAATATTTTGTGAAAATACTAAGTATCTAAGCTGATAAAAGTCTGGAATTTTCAGTTGTGTATTCCCTATGTAATGTTGAATTTTTGAGTTGAAAATATTATTGCAATATCTTCTATTTTGCTGCATTATATTGTTGTATCAAACATTGCAAATATATCACAAAACATTCATCAAAACAAAAAAAAAACACAGGCAAACAGGGCTGTATGTTACAGTGGTATCAAAGCATAATTTATTTTGCGATCCTGTTGGGTGAATCATAAAAAATTCAGTTGGTTCACATCTTTTGCATGTTGGTGACTAGCACCTGTATATCTATCTTCGTGCCTTTTTTGATAGTTGTTAGAAGCAAGGGTAAAAGATGGCTATAGATATATCCATGCTTGAACTAATGCAAGAATTGTACATGCTAATGAAGGACCTTGACATGAAAAAAGCATATAAGAGGATGGTTGCAAAACCTAAACATTTGGATAAGGAAGATGAATTGCTTCTCTGTGACTTGCAGCCTACCAATTTTCATGGGGAAGAAGAAAATCAGTCATCATGTGTTGGAGATTGGACTCTAACTTCTGAAGAGAACAAAGCTACAAGTTCATTTCAGCCCTATGTAGACAAGGACTTAGGAGAGTCACCAATTGAAGCTCTAGATGAAGAGCACATACGGATTGCAGGAGATGCCATCATGGAGATTGGCAGGACAGCCATGTGAGATCAGCTACAAGAAGGTATAAACCTGTTTGATACTCCTCTAATTGAGCTTAGCATTGCTTCATCACCATTACTTCATTTTGGCAAGGAGCCAGATTGTGGGTTGGGTGTCTTTGAGGTGAATATTTCACAAATGAATTCTGGGAAATCAGAAAATACAGTATGTAGTGAACAAATGGGTTTGGATCGTACTTACACGACATTACAGGGTCTTGTTCGGGATGGATCTACTATCAGCCATATTGCTGTCCTAACTTCTTGTACACAATTGTGCATGTGGGATGGCATTGTTGACACTATTGGTGTTGAAACCAACCTTGGAATCAAATCTGATTTAGAGTTGCATGGTGCTGACCCCAAATCAAAAAAATTGCGTAAGGATGATTCATTCTTGGTTGTTCATTTTGGTTGGTGAAACCCTCTTTAGGAGTCTGAGCTATTGTTCAACTATTTAGCCTAGGATGAAAACCCTAAGGCGAATATTGGTTTCATGGACAAAAACTCACCTAGCCAATCCTTGGTGAACTCATTTAGAGTTCACAGGTGTGCAAATTGATGTAGATTTGAAGGAGTTTGTGTTGAAAGTGTATTATCTTTACCAGGTTTGGTATTTTTCTTTCTAGGGATTGTAGAGTACAATTTTTTTGGGATTTGTTGAGCAAATAATACATTTGTGAAAGATTTTTGAAGTATTTGCATTTGGGATAGGATTGGAATGAGGTGCTACCTAGCAAGGGAGTCTACTTTGTGCATTTACAACAAACAACATATTTCTAGTTTCCTTTATATTTGGCTGCAAATGTTATGAAGTTTGAGATCTTGTATACCAATTCTATCATCAAGGAGGACACCTTGTTTAGAGTAGAGTTCGGTGTTTGTTTGAGGGTGTTTCTGTAATGTCCCTTCCTTAGACAACTTAGTCTATAGTGGAGGTTGGCCTACTATTTGGGTTCCCGTAGGTCAGCAGCATGGTTGGGGGACCCAACCGAGGGCTGTGGAGTTAGCTGGGAGCCTTTCGAGCCTTTTAGATTGGATTTTAGTTGATGAATCTAGAAATAAGGTGAAAAGACTAAAGTTGTTTTATGGGAATAGTCAAAAGTGAATAGTAACTGAAAATCATAAGGTGAATAGTGAAAAGTGCCCCCATCCTAGCAACTCAAGTTGTTTTTAAAAAGTGGCCTTTTTATTTGGATGAGGAAAGACCCTCAAGATATTATTTTATTGACTTCTATAAAAGAAAGGGCTCTTGGAGGTTATAAAGCAAAGTGATGGGCTCTTTCTGTGGGGGATTCTACTTTCATTTTTTACAAAATACTTTGCAGGTTTGAGCTCCGGAGAAGGGTTTCAGCAGTGCTTCAGCCTTCTGGGAACAAAAACTCTCAAAGGCTATCGTGAATTGGACAAAAACCCAGTTAACCTTTGGGGAGGATCTACCTTGGATCTTCATTTGGGCTTATTTGGATGAGTTTCAGGTATATATTTTGCAGATCTTAGTTTGCAGCAGTAATATATCAGCATATTGCAACAGATCAAGGGCAAAGGATAATTTCTGGGTGTGAGTTTAACCTGGACGGCACCATAGTTGACTAGTACCATTCATTGTAGCAGCCAAACACCCATATAATGAATCTGATTTGAAGACTTGAGGTGCTGGTAATAGAGGTTGTTTGGAACCTATACCAAGCTGCCACGATTTATTATTGGAGCTGCATCTTCAAGAATAGGGGCGACATTAGTGAAGGAACGATTTGGCAGTTTGAGAGGTTCACATCAGCTATCAAGTCTACATCATCATCATCATCGATTCCTATCAACATAATCCAGGTTCCTTACTTGCATTATATAGGGTCATTCGCATAGTTTAGT
Organism: Sequoia sempervirens; assembly: GCA_007258455.2. NCBI lineage: Eukaryota > Viridiplantae > Streptophyta > Pinopsida > Cupressales > Cupressaceae > Sequoia > Sequoia sempervirens. The sequence continues at coordinate 10,260 of VDFB02180316.1, forward strand.
TGCTGCCAGATAGTGGCTATAGGTGCATAATTGTATTAGACATTGTAATGACATTTCATTGTAAGCCAAAAAATCTTGGCAAGGCATATTGATCAGTTGTAATCAGCATATTAGATTGTACTTCAACATTGCACTTGATTTTGCATATAATAAAGGAGATATAAGGTTGCATGCCATATGTTTGATAAATTGTCTCTTGCTGTAGCTTCATTTCAATGATTTAGTTTGCATGCTAAGTGTTTGTAGAAATGCCCATGGTGCTGGAGATGCATATTCAACATCATTTCATTCATATCTTTGCATTATCAGTTGCTGCATTATATTTCAGACCTTAGTTTACTACTTTCAAGTTTATATCAGCATTGCAAATATCATCCAAAACTTCAAAAACAGAAAAACAAGCAATCAATAACAGGTACAGACTCTGTTGGCCAAGTGTTTTTCAATATTCCTTGAGCATCAAATCAGCACGTTGAGGTCAAATTTCTCAAGGGATATTTTAGTGGTATCAGAGCAAAGATCTTGCCAGCCTATGGGATACTAAGGTTGTTTACAGACATGGAGGAAAGATAGATGATTATAGTAATGGAAGAAAGAGAAAATGAAATTGCTGCCACTAAGATTGCCAAGTGGTATAACAGATATTAAAAGAGGAATTTTTTTTTGAGATTTCAAGAATATCTAGTTCTAACAGTAAAAATTATACCTATGTACGAGGAGGTTATCAAAATCTTTGATGAATACTCAAGTGTCATTGAGGAGGTTAGGGCTACCGAATCTTTTGACAAGTATTACATAAGAAGAAGAAAAAGAAGGGCAAGTTCAAGAGGGATTTGACGCCAAGCATGATGAATCAGAGTATTGTCTTAAAAATATGTTAGAAATTGAAATGAATGAGAAGAGTAAGGAGCTGTAGCCAATAGGAACATTCTTGAAAGAAGAAAACTTAGAAGTCACCATTGAAGAAAGGATGGAGAAGAAAGAGGAAACATTTACTTGCAACTTGTGGCCTACAAATGACCATGGAAAAGGTAAAATTCAGTCATCATGTCTAGAAGTTTGGACTTCTAGTCGAACATGTGAAAGCCCTAAGGAGGATAAAGCCATGTTCACATTTTCACTCCAGTCACAAGAGGATATGAGCAAGCAAGAAGCAACAATTACGGCCTCCAGTGAGGAATGCGTAAGTCTACATGGCAGCCACAAGGGGGAGGAAGATGCGTCCACGGAGTTTGCAAACTCTACTTTGGTTGATCAACTACATGGGGATGTGGATTCCACCTATATTCCATTGCATGAGACAGCTCTACAACTCATGGGTAAGAAATCATTTTGTAATAATATGCGTTCATGTAGTGAGATTGATTTGACTTGTTCCATTCATATGCTGGCGTTGGAGGATCGCTTGTTGAAGTGATATGAAGCATTTTGCTTTAGAGAGCTGATAGTAGGGACTAGAAAATTGTCTAACCATAAGGTTCTACAATATGATAATGTTTGGTTTGTCATGATGATTTCACCATGGTTGTGGTTAGAGGCAAAAAACACATTGGAAATGCAGATTTTGAATGGTAAGGCAGCATATGAATCTCAGTGTTAGAGGTTATAGCTTGTTGAAGATGACAAAGACACTTCAAGAGACCATATTTTTGATTTCTTGAATGCAATCAGTAGTCCACTATCAACACATGAGCAATGCATTGTGGACAGCCAAATGAGTTGCGCTAGGAGGATACCACAGTTACCTGTTTCATTGGATAACTATTCGTTCATAGATGATTATTATGTTGTTGGAGGAAGAAAGTGGTTCTTGGTGTGCAATGGTTGATGTCTCTTGGGAGGTAGGCCCAAGACTTTAAGAAAATGGAATTGGAATTCATTCACTTGGGCAAAAAGATCAAGCTTAAATCATTAAGGAACAAAACAAAGGACGGTGCAGCTCAAAGAATGTTTGCTTGCTATGACTTTGAGGGTGTCAAAAGCATGGATGAAGATAAAAAAATTAATCCTAATTTTCTAGGCATGAACAATAGTAATTCCCTTTTGTCATTTTCATGAGGTTGCAGATTTGACACATGGATTAGTCAATATGGAGAATACCACAAGCATTGACAATTAATGTACAAAGGTTGAGTATGAGGTTTACAAGGAAAGGAAGCTTGTAACAATTGAAGATTTGACATCAAGTTATGACAATGATTTTGAATTCTATAACAGCAATAACATAACTTCTCTTCCTCAAGATATGGCAGCTTTTGGTCAAGAAGAGAACAATGATTTGCATTCTACATTTGAGGGTACGCATGGTGCAAGCATGGGTCATGATGATGTGAATTATACAACCCATCATAAATCAGATTTTGTGTACTTTGGGGCAGCAGATACAGAGCATTGTCAAAGGTTGACTGAAGATTGGTTACATAGAGCTACACAAGCAAAGATGCTTGCTGCCCAAGCAAGACAATGCCTCCAAAGAGTCAAAGAACATTGCAATCAGCCAAATGATGCAAGGAGACAAAGAGAATCTTCCATTAGGTCTTTATTTCTTCCAAGGGAAAAAGAAGACAGCGAAGATATATTGAAGAAGTATAAGCATAAGTCTGATTTTCTGAGTTTGATCAGCAATTCTCTTTCATATCATGAGTCAAATTTGAAACCCTGCATTGAGAACATTCAAGTAGGGATGGTTAGGTGTGAAGTTGATCATTTCCTACCTAGAGTTGATGAGATATTGGGTGGCGTTCATAGTGGACCAGCCACTAAAGGTTTGTTAATGATGCAAAAGGAAAACATCTACTATTCATCCGTGGACTTGTCAACTCTTTCTTATGATATGGCAGTGATATATTCATTGGCAGGTGACTTCATTTTATTTGGTACTTCATGGATTAGTGGCTGTCCTACTTGGAATTCCATTGCACTTTCTGACTTTTCATGTTCTACACCAGCTATCCAGTTGCTTGGGAGTGTGTGGAGGCATGCTTATTTGATGGATTTCCTTAGTATATATGGGTATGTTGACACCTATGATTCCATTCTTGTTGCTGGCCTGAGTTACAACCGTGGTATTTGGTGGCTTGGTGAGTTGATCTATGTACACATGAAAGATTTGAGCACCAAACTCTACATTGGTACTTTTGAGACTGCCATTGGACAGTCTTATCAAAAGAAGATGGTTTCTTCTAAGTTTTGCATGTTGGACCTTGGTGTTGTTCTAGCCTCTTTTCAGGAGATAGATGGCATCCATGATGGTACTCTTCTTACTCCTGGAAGTAAGTTAGGATACTTGCAGTTGCTTTTTGATAGAGGTTTTGTTGACATGGCTGCAAGGGATAATGATCATGTTTCTACAAGACCAACTCATCCTGTTGTGAGTTGTGAGTTTTCTTCTGATGATGGCAGTATAGGATGGAGTACCCATGACCACTCTAGTTTTCCATTGGTGCAGTTAGGGAATTTTCACCTCAATTGCATTATGAGGTGTGCTCATCAATTTCCTTTCAGCCCACATACATAGGATTTGACCATGTCTTTGATGACACCGAGAGGTGGGTTGAATAAGGGGTGTTTTGATTCACTCTGGTATGATATATTTTCGTCTACAGGTGATGAGTCTGAATTGGGCAAGTCTTCAACTTTGTTCCCTCTTGCTGATTGCCTTTTGTATCAAGACATTGAGATTTGCTACATTTGGGTTTTAGAGGTTATCAGAGTGGCACAACAGAAAGCGACAGGTGTTTGCTTTCCAATTTATTCATGGGATCTAGATGGAGTTTGCTTATGGATAGTGTGGATGCATGTGGTTCATCTTTGCAGTTCCTGGATGGCAGAGCTCTCTGATCAGCAGATGGTAGAGATCCTTGTGCACAATTTATATAGAGATGATTTCCAGTACTGGAATCTAGGAGTTTATTTGTTGGACAATTGGCTTCACAGATTGACAGGGCTTGATAGTGACAGGAATTTCAGTTGTATACAAAGGATGTTGGTTGGAGTTCTTTCTAGGATCATTTGGGATCCGGGTGGTTGGTGGTCAGGCACAGATGGTTTGTTATTCAGATATCAGATGCTGTGGTAGTTGAGAGATATTGCAATTGCAGATTGCTTGAGGGCAAGCAATCCCGAGAAGAGAGGACTATAATGTCCTTAGACAACTCTGTCTATAATAGAGGTTGGCCTACTAGTTGGGTTCCCGTAGGTCAGCAACATGGTTGGTGGACCCAATCAAGGGCTGTGGAGTTAGCTAGGAGCCTTTCAAGCCTTTTAGATTGGATTTCAGTTGATGAATCCAAAAATAAAGTGAAAAGATTAAAGTTGCTTTATGGGAATAGTAAAAAGTGAATAGTAACTGAAAATCGTAAGGTGAATAGTGAAAAGTGCCCCCATCCTAGCAACTCAAGTTGTTTTTAAAAAGTGGCCTTTTTATTTGGATGAGGAAAGACCCTCAAGATATTATTTTATTGACTTCTATAAAAAAAAAGGCTGTTGGAGTTTATAAAGCAAAGTGATGGGCTCTTTTTTAAGGGATTCTACTCTCATTTTTTACAAAACACTTTGCAGGTTTGAGCTTTGGAGAAGGGTTTCAGCAGTGCTTCAGCCTTCTGGGAATGAAAACTCTCAAAGGCTATCATGGATTGGATGAAAACCTAGTTCACCTTTGGGGAGGGCCTAGCTTGGGTCTTCATTTGGGCTTATTTGGATGAGTTTCAGGTATATATTTTGCAGATCTTAGCTTGTAGTAGTAATATATCAGCATATTGCAACAGATCAAGGGCAGAGGATAATTTTTGGGCATGAGTTTAACCTAGACGGCACCATAGTTGACTAGTACCATTCATTGTAGCAGCCAAACACCCATATAATGCATCTGATCTGAAGAGCTGAGGTGCTGGTAATAGAGGTTGTTTGGAGCCTATGCCAAGCTGCCACGATTTATTATTGGAGCTGCATCTTCAAGAATAGGGGTGGCATTAGTGAAGGAACAATTTGGCACTTTGAGAGCTTCACATCAACTATCAAGCCTACATCATCATCATCGATTCCTATCAGCATAATCCAGGTTCCTTACTTGCATTATATAGGGTCATTCGCATAGTTTAGTTGCTGCCATATAGTGGCTTTATGTGCACAATTGTATCAGACATTGTAATGACATTTCATTGTAAGCCAAAAGATCTTGGCAAGGCATATTGATCAGTTGTAATCAGCATATCAGATTGTACTTCAGCATTGCACTTGATTTTGCATATAATAAAGGAGATATAAGGTTGCATGCCATATGTTTGATAAATTGTCTCTTGTTGTAGCTTCATTTCAATGATCTAGTTTGCATGCTAAGTGTTTGTAGAACTGCCCATGGTGCTGTAGATGCATATTCAACATCATTTCATTCATATCTTTGCATTATCAGTTGCTGCATTATATTTCAGACTTTAGTTTACTACTTTCAAGTTTATATCAGCATTGCAAATATCATCCAAAACTTCAAAAACACAAAAACAAGCAATCAGCAGCAGGTACAGACTTTGTTGGCCAAGTGTTTGTCAATATTCCTTGAGCATCAAATCAGCAAGTTGAGGTCAAATTTCTCAAGGGATATTTTAGTTTCAGTCATAGTTTACCCAGCCGCTCCATCTTTTGGACGTTTAATGCTGTTAATGCAAGGGACTCAGAATTATTATGAAGTTTCAAGTAGCATAGAAGAGCGGCGCTGCGTTTTCTGGAGAGTTTCAATCCAAACTGAGTAAACAGAAATTTCTGGAGTAGACTTTGATGTATTCCCAGCCAATAAGAATATTCACAGATATTTTATAAGGGTCTGCAGCAACTATTTAAGGCCAGAATTGAAATTATATATATATATATATAATTGCAGTCTGCTGTATGTTTTTTTCTTTGATTTGTTACAAACTGTTTGATACAATACCCCTCATTTATCATTGCCTATTATGATGTCTATAAGGGTCTGCAGCAACTATTTAAGGTCAGAATTGAAATTATATATATATATATATAATTGCAGTCAGCTGTATGTTTCTTTCTCTGATTTGTTACAAACTGTTTGATACAATACCCATCATTTATCATTGCATATTATGATGTCTATGTGATGGATTCATGATTTAGAATTTTAGATGTATAGCTACAGCTGTTCTAAACCAATCAATTTATAAATTCTATATGATTAGTTGTGTGCAAAGTATTTGATGAAATGTCTACAAGCTAAATTCTAGAAAATTGCAAGTTTGGGTTAAAAATTTGCTTAGGGACTTTACAGTTTGAGATTACTGTTTTAGGCTTACTTCTTTTGCCATAGCTTTTGCATTGTGTAAAATTTCCTTCTCTTTCATTGTATTTATAGCTATGCTAATCTCATAAAATTTTCAATGGTGCTCTCTAGAGTTGTAATAGGAGCTTCTAGTGTGCATTGTCCGTTGCATGTTTTGTAACTGTTATGCTATCTTTGTGAGCTTTGATATTTTAATTAAAAAGAGACTGTTGTTTTGTTGAAATTTGTCTTTTATTAATATGATGTGTTTATTTTCTGGCTACTGTTACCAACCACAGATGGAATGTTTGCAAATGTATACTTGCACACATGCACTAGCTATTCTCGTATTAGTTCTTAGGAGAGATTGATTTGTACAGCCCTGGCATTAGTTTTTCTCGTGGATACCAGATAAAAGTAAGCTACATCGTTTGGTCATTGAGTCCATCGCATTATAAATTAATACAGATGTCCGATATTAGTCATGTTGAAAGGTTCTATAAGTTGATAAATTTTATACAAGGTTGTTTGCTTTGTGAGATGCAAAGTAGCTGAGATTTATATTCACAAATCATCTGTTGCATCTTTATGCTTATAGCTTATAGTGAGCACTAATGAAAAAAATGTAATCTGATTGATTTATAAAACGAGAGATGAACTACACAACTAATGTTAATTACATTCTAGTTAAAAATGAAAATGAAAATGTAAATCAAAAGATGTGGACAATTGATGCCCATGTTTATTTTCTCTTCAGCTTAATTTCCATTTTCTCTTGTTTTTGTTATGATCCAACATTGATTCTTCCATCTTTTCTTGTCTTGTTCTAGCCATTTTTCATGACATGAATAGTTAAAGCTGGACTCTACATTACTTTCTTATGAGGGTTGCTTCACGCACTTCTTTCTTTTGCTATCAAAGATGACTATACTTGTGTTTGTAACCTGTAGATATAAATATAATTTCTTTCTTTCTACCTTGTTGGTTCAGATTGCAAAAATGCTCGGCATCTTAGTTCCTGCTTTGATGCACAATCTGGCAAATTATATTGTGAGGTTAGTACATGATAATTATTCTTTCATAAGTACCTTAAGAGAATGATATAAGTTTTTCTTAAATCATAATTTTAAAGCATATTTGTGCGCAACATTCTTAATCAGGCATTAAAAAATAAATCTAAGTATACACTTTGTTGAAACCATTGATTTATTTTCTTGATAAATATCAGATGGAGAACTGAGAATATGTTTTGTAAAACTTGAAGAGCACACACATAAACTTTTACTTATTTGAAATTCAACAACCACAATAAAAACATGCACACAAGATCCACACAATTAAGAACACAAGATTTACGTGGAAACCCTTTTGGGAGAAAACCATGGAGAAAGACTGCTTGGATCTACTGTCCAAATCCAACCACAACAATCTTACAAATCTTTGTAGGCACCAACCCACTACTAAGCACCAACTAAGCAAGAGACACCAATCTCTTCTATGGAGAGGCACCAACCTCTAATGAGGAAAAATTTCACCTTCCTGAATAATGCTTTTTCAATGGATGATGATCATTTGAATCTACTTCGAAAATCTGCTTACAACGTTTTCCACGTACACCCTTCTTCAAAAATCTGCTTGCAATGTTTTTTACATAGGCCCTTCTTCAAAAATCTGCCATAATAAATCTGCTCTGCTCTTGTTGTTGAATGATACTGCATTTATTGGTTGCTTTCTAACCTCCACATCAACTTCTATTTATACTCCAATCATGCCTCTAATGAAACACACACACTTATACTGGAGGAGGGGGGGAAGGGGCGGGAAGGGTGGAAAGGGGTGAATTAGTATAAGTCAATACTACACCAATTTAAACTTTAATAATCACAATGAAGCAATCACAAAAATCCACACATAAGAGACACAAGATTTTACGTGGAAACCCTTATGGTAAAAACCCATGGCAAAATATTGCTTGTATAAAACCTTTTTACAAATTTCATAGGCACCAACCCATTGGAGACACCAATCCCCATCACTGAGCACCAACCTAGCAAGAGACACCAATCTCTTCTAATGAGAGACACCAACCTCCCAATCTCAATTAAAAGGCTCCAACCTCCAAATGAATATTATGTTTGTCTTCTTGAGTATTTCTACTGCAATATGCTTCACAATTCTGCCTTAATGTCTTTTCACATCTGCTCATAACATCATTCAAATCTGCTAAAACCTCTTTCAAAATTTTTCCATAAGTTTGCTCCAATGTCTTCCACAAAATGGGCTCAAATAGTTCTCATGAATCTGCTTAAATACTTTCTACATATCTGCTCGAATAACCTCTTATTTCTGCTCTTCATACAAATAATATTCCTTGAAAATTGATTACTTTTAACTTGCTTTCAACCTTCTATTTATACTTGCCAAAGCACGTCTTCATGCAAAGGAGGTGACTCCTCCAAGTTGGTTGGCCAAAGCAGCAACTTATTATATTTATTTTGCCCAAGATGGGTGCACATCTCAAGGGGGTTGTTTCTCTTTAGGAGGCCCAATAATAAAGTTATTTTTAATTAGATTGCCGTCAACTTGGGGCGACATTATGAAGAGGGTTGTCCCTATTTTTTGTACATTTTGGTTTTTAGAAAAAATCCTCAAAATGGGCACTAGACATGTGTTGGCCCATGTATACATTAAATTATTATTTTGCAAAATAATTAACCCCTCCTTGCCCAATGATATCTTGATAATAGTGCCATAAATTTGCCACCGACTTGCTCTTTGACACCAATGACAATAATTTAACAATCTCTTCACCAAATAGGGTCGGCCTTCTCAAGGGAGGTCGGTCACATACAGATAATAATAATTTTAACTTATCTTTAATTCTCCCAAGATGGGTTGGCCCATTTCAAAGAGGGGCGATTTTACAAAAATATGGGCGCCATAAATTGGGTGCCAATATGAGACAAGTTGAGTTGGCTAGTATTTGCAATAAGTTATAATTCAAGCAAAATAACTCATGAGTCGGCCCACCTTCCTAATTTCCTTCTTTGACAGCGATTATGCTCCTTTGACATCAATGACAACAATATTTCCAACAAAGCCCTTTTAACATGAGTTATTTTATAGCATTTAACTTGTAGTTTGGAAAAACATTTGAATCCATACTTGACAGTACAAGATAAGGAATTTTATGGAGGTTCTTTTTCCAATATTGAGATGATTTCAGATTATGAGTTGTTTATTTCAAACATTAATTTCCTTCAATATCAAAATTTCGTAAAATATTCACACCACAAGCTAGTGGCGATTCATGGGTGTGTGGCCAATTGTAGGTGTTTTGGATCCTGATTGATCACAACCAAGGATGGATATAGGTATTGTGGACATGTTCTTCATGCACTATGGGCACAACCAGCTACATCCACATCTATGTTAATGATGGTAGTTGCATGGTCATATTGGGAACTTCAACTCAACAATTGTGGATTGCAAAATGTTTGTTGCAGCCATATGATGAGACATGATGAAAATCTAGACTTCTTGAGGATCTAAGTTTATTTACATATGAAAATAGACTTCAATATTGGTGCTTCAATTTCCACACCTAGCAATTTGGATGCTATTTTGACAAGATCTTTGTCACCAAAAGTAGCCTTGTAGGGAATACCAAATGTTCCTTAGTATAAATGACACAGCCTTTGGTAGGCTTTCATTTTAACAATTGTGTATTTAAATTACCCAAAAAATGCTCTACAAAACTAAAACGTAGACCACCTTGGGATCTCTGTGTGTGTGTTTTTACAAATTAGAGTAGTCCCTCAAAGTCCATATTGCTAATTTGGATATTATTTTTTCTTTATATTACCAAAGTAATCAAGATGGGAAATTTAAGCATTGATTGCTACAAATATTATGGCCTCTTGTAGGTTTTCACTTCAAAAGAAAACTTCAACTGTGTACTTAAAGTTTAAACCATAGTTCGCTAACTTGGACTCGGAGAGTATGCAACAAGCCAAAAAAATGGACTCTGAGAATACTTGGAAAAAACTCGGCAAAACTTGACACCTTAAAAAACATTTAAATTTTTGAAAAACATAATTTTTTTTAAAAAAGATAAATTTTATGCAAAATGTAGTTACAAAATGAATCAAATGAGTTTGGTGGGGGTTTGGGGGCAACATCCCCAAAGGGATCGGGGCAGTACCCCCAATGGGGTTGAGGATCAGCTCTCAACGATTGCATACTTCATGAGGATTTCAGATTTGAGAGATCAGCTCTCAACGATTGGGCATATGGTTGATGACAACGACTTGACTATGCTCGCTCTCAATGGGCTACCTTTGTCTTGGGAATCTTACATTCAGGGAATTAGTGCAAGGTCAAAATTGCCTAAGTTTGATTGCCTAAGATCTGATTGCATTCAAGAAGAATCAAGGTTGGTGGCAAGAGGAGTTGGTCAAAGTTCAAAGAATGAAGACATTCATGTTCGCCTCCCATGCTTCAAAGAAGAAAGGAAAAGATGGAAGGAAAGGATTCTTCAAGAGGAATCGGGACAAGGGAAATGATGATGCACCTCCATTCAAGAAGAAGAGGGATATGTCCAAGATTCAATGTTTTAGGTGTGATAAGTTTGGGCACTTTGCCAAGTATTGTCCAACTAGACCTAAGCAACAAGTTACCGTTGCGGATGTTGATGATGCTTCTCCGCAAAAGGATTCAAGTGAATATTTGTTCTATTTGGCATTATCAAGCAGTGTACCTTGACACCAACACTTGGATAATCGACAGTGGTGCTTCACGACACATCACCGACTTTAAGGAGCACTTATCAAGTTTGGTGGAAAAGGAGTCTTCTGAACAAGTTATCACTGGAGATGATGCCAGCTACTCCGTGAAAGGAATTGGGACCTATACACTTCATTTGGATTCCGGCATCTCACTTTAATTGGGTAATGTTCTTTATGTCCCTGGAATCAAGCGCAATCTTATTTCTATTTCAGCTTTGGAAGATAAAGGATATCAAGTTGCCTTCTCCAAAGGCAAAGTTCTAGTGTGGATGGAGAACTCTAGCTTCAAGGATGCTCAAGTAATTGGAGTTAGACATGAAAACCTTTACAAGGTTTGCACACGTTCTTTACAAGCTTTGGTTCATGACTCTTTAAGTCTATGCGATCTTTGGCATCGGAGATTGGCTCACCTACACTTCCGAGCCTTACCTATCATGGAGAAGATGGTGTCGGGCCTTCTGAGTTCAACCAGAACGAGGTACTTGCAAGGGCTGCATTGGGTAAGAATATAAAAGCCCCTTTTCATAGTAGAAAATAGATCTAAGTGTATTTTAGACCTTATTCATTCTGATTTATGTGGTCCTATGTTCCGTCTTCGAGTGGATTCTTGTATTATGTTCTTTTTATTGATGACCACTCTAGGAAGACTTGGATTTATTTTTTGAAATCTAAAGAGTCTGAGGAAGTGTTGGATAGGTTTAAAGAATGTAAAGCCTTGGTTGAAAATCTTTCTGGTAAAAGAATTAAGGTCCTCAAATATGACAATGGTGGCAGTTTTCAGAATTTTTGTATTGATGCAAGGATTAAGAGGGAGTTATATGTTCCCTATAATCCTCAACAAAATGGTGTTGTAGAAAGAAAGAACGAGACGATCGTGGAAGCATCGAAGGCCATGATTCATGATCAAGATTTGCAAACCTTCCTATGGGAGAAGCTTCTAGGACAGGTTTGTATGTTGAATAAAAGTCCTCATAAGATCTTGGAGAATATGACTCGGAAGAAGCCTTTACAGGAAAGAAGCGAAGTGGGTCACTTGAGGATCTTTGGATGTCCTGTCTATATTCATGTTCCCAAGGAAAAGAGAACCAAGTTGGAGCCTTCTAGCAAGAAGGGAATATTTGTGGGCTACAGTGAGACATCAAAAGCCTACAAAATATACATTCTAGGTCAGAAGTTGATTGAGATCAGTAGGGATGTCACATTCGAGGAAGATGTTGCATTTAGGAGATCTAGGGGGATTCATATGGAGATTGATAATGAAGAGTCTCCTCAAGATATGAAAGTTGACCATACTCCTGAGATTTAGAGGGAGACTTCAGAACCAAAAGAAGATATTGATCCTATTGAACCCTTGGAACCTACTGATGGGCCTACTGACATTGTTATTGGGAGAAAGAGACCTCTATGGGCCAGGCGTACTATGCAAGAGGCTGAAAGTTTTGTAGCTCCTAGAGGCACATTCAGAGAAAGCAAAAGGCCACATAAGTTCTCTAGTTATGTTGCCTTGATGAGTTAGATTATAGAATCCGAGCCTACCTGTATTGAGGAAGCATCTAGTCATCAGGTTTGGAGAGATGCTATGGCAGAGGAGTATTAGTCAATTCTTAAGAATGATGTTTGGGATATTGTTCCTAGACTTGAGGGCAAGTTTGTGGTATCTTCTAAATGGCTATTCAAGATTAAGCATGCTGTAGATGGAAGCATTAAGAAGTACAAAGCAAGATTTGTGGCTCATGGGTTTTCTCAGAAAGAGGGAGTTGATTACGAAGAAACCTTTGCTCCTGTTGCTCGCTATACTTCTGTTAGAACCATCATTGCTATTGCTGCATCTAAAGGATGGAAGATTGACCAGATGGATGTGAAGACAGCCTTCCTCAATAGAGTGATTGAGGAAGAAGTTTATATAGAGCAACCTGATGGATTTGAGGTTCATGGAAAGGAGTCACATGTTTGCAAACTAAAGAAGTCCTTGTATGGTCTTAAGCAGGCTCCTCGTGCTTGGTACAAAAGGATTGATCATTACCTATCAAGCTTGGGTTTCTTGAAGAATGATGCTAATTCAAATCTCTTTTTCAAGGTAATCAATGGTGAAGCATTAATTTTGGTTTTATATGTTGATGATTTGACCCTTATTGGAGAAGATCACTTGACTCTTGAGTGTAAGAAAGAGTTGACATCTAAATTTGAGATGGACATTGGGCTCATGCATTACTTCCTTGGCGTAAAAGTCTGGCAGAAACTAGATGAGATGATTCTGAGTCAAGGGAAGTACACCATTGATATACTTAAGAGATTTGGCATGATGGATTGCAAATCCATGTCCACACCTATGGAGACCAATTTACATAAGTTGAAGGAGGCTGCAACTAATTCAGACTTGGTAGATCCTACCTTTTACAGACAGCTAATTGGATCTTTGATGTATCTAGTTAACACTAGACCTGACATTTGCTATGCAGTGATTGTACTTAGCCAGTTTATGTGTGATCCGAGACAGATACATCTTGTTGCAGCTAAACCTGTGTTCCACGGCATTTCGGGGACGGGGAGAGGGGGACGGCAGGGGACGAGTTTCGGGGACGACAGTCCGAGGGCAGATTTTTGGGGACGGCGGGGGGACGGCGATATAGAAATTTTTCAAAATATATATATATATATACACAATTACATATATATATGAATTTTTAAAAATATATTATATAGAGAGAGAGAAAGAGAGCAATTTGAAATATCAAATATGTGCAACAATTTCAATATGACAATACGTGCATAGATAAAGAGTATAACAGCAGTATAACAGCAATATAGCAACAGTATAACAATATAAACATAAAGGTAAACACTAACAGCAATGCCAATAACTTAACTATTAAATATAAAAGCATTTTGTTCAAGTTTTAACACTAAAGTTAAATAACTCAAAGATCAACATCTCAAACTTTAAAGTTTAAATACAACAATCTGTCAATCTATGACACTATGCCTCATTCGGGCTATCAATATCAAAAGCACTAAATTTAAACTAAATAATAGTTTGTTTAAAAACTAATTTTATTACTCGTAATTTTTTTTTAATTTGACAATAATATTAAATAGTTATGCTTAAAAATTAAATGTTTTATCAAATTTTTATTTAATGAAATATAATAATATTTAATATTTATTATTTATTAATTATCACGTAATTTTATTTTATTTCATAATATAATTAACTTACAAGCAATTAAAAATTAATTTTTTTATCAAATATGATGAAATATTTAATATTATTAAGCAATTTTTATTTAATTTGTCAAAAATTAAAAGATTTTTTTACTTTGACAAAAGGGGGACTCCTGGGCGTCCCCGATACGGTTGGGGGACTTCTAGCCGTCCCCCGTTGGAAATACCCCGCCGACCGTCCCCAGGTGGTTTCTCCCCCCAGTTTTCAAATGAGGATGCTTGGGGATGTCCCTGTCCTCCCCCGGCGCCCAGCCGGGGGCGGTAGGTTTGGTGGGGGATCGTCCGTGTAACCTGAGAGCTAAACATATCGAGATACTTGCGCACAGGTTGGATATGGGTTGAGGTATTCTTGATCTTGGAGTTACATGGTTTAACTAATTCGATTGGGCAGGTTGTGTCTCGGAAAGAGCACCTCTGGTTGTTGCTTGAGTTTGTGTTCCGCTATGATTTCCTGGTGCAGCAGGAAGCAGTCATTTGTGCATTGAGTACAGTGGAGGCAGAGTACATTGCAGCTTGTATGGCAACTCAAGAAGCAATATGGCTTCGTAAGCTCCTTGCGGGATTGTTTGGACAATCAATGGAGCCTACTATCATTCATTGTGATAATCAAAGTTGTGTGAAGATTTCTGTCAATCCTGTGTTCCATGACAGAACCAAGCATGTTGAGATCAAGTACCACTACATTAGGGATATGGTATTGAGGAAGGCTGTACAGTTGAGGTACATCAGCATTGATGAATAGACGGCAGATATTCTCACCAAGCCTCTCGCCAGGATAAAATTTGTGTACTTCCGAGATAAGCTTGGTATGGTTTAGAATCCAACGTTGACTAAGTAAGAGTCTCAGCATCAGTAAGCCTTGTTCAATGAGTTCTTCTCTGAGAGAGAAGTTCGAGGTGAAATCTCTTGTTTAATGCATTTTCCTTTGAGATGGAGGAATTTGAGGTGCAAGCCCTTGTTAATGCATTTTCCTCTAAGACAGAGGAATTTGAGGTGAAAGCCCTTGTTTCCACCCTCTGAGCTTGAGTCATGGTGGATGTCATGTGTGAGACTCCATGACACATCTTGTACTTGTGAATGTCATGTTGAGGTGACAACATCACGCAAGTGATGAACACTTGTACACACCATAGTATGGCTGTAGCCAGTATGGTTGATATCATGTTGAGGCGATATCTAATGTCACGCTGAGGTGATATTCTTCTTTTCACATCTGTTTGTAGCCAATGTGATGGGCATCATGTTGAGGTGATTTGTCTTGAGCAGCTGGAAGTTCTCTCCCTAGCTGAGAGGGAGTGTTAATGTTATGGCAGCTTCGGGTTCATCCTTCCAGCCACAAATGAAGACATAAATTAATATAGCCTATCGGCTATTTATTTATATGTGATATTTAATGTGACGGGGCGCTTCACTTGGCAACAATATAATTTCTAAAAGGGCCGACCTTCCTTGTAATTCACATCTTTTATTTTGTAATTATATTTTTGTGTTATGGCCGACCTTGCTCTTGAAGAGGTGCGACCTCTCTCATTCAATGTATAAATACAAGTTCATTTCCATCCATTTGATCATCAAGCAAGTTCGTTTCTCTCCTCCATTCAAGTGCGAATTTTCTCCAAGAGCAGATTGTGAATTTCTCTAAGTGCAAATTTAGGTTTCAAGGAAGGGCAGATTATTATCTGTTGTGCATCTAAAGTTGGTGCTGAAGATTGGCCTCATTGTAAAGAGAATTGTTGCCACTATTTATATATAGAAGAGAGATCTTTGTTGCTGGGTTTTTCTCCCTCAAGAGGAGGGTTTTCCCAGGGTATCTGCTGTGTTATTGTCTGATTTGAATTAATTTTCTGTGCATTATATCTGATCTTTAAATTTTACACCTTCATGGCACACACCATTTTCATAATTTTTTAAAAGGCAAAAAACAATGCTTAGAAAGCCAAAAACACAAGTTTCTTGGGCGTTTTTGATGACATTTTACCCATGAGTTAACCTATGAGCCACTCACTTGGGTTTCAAAACCATGAGTACTCATGAACTCGACAAGTACTCATCGGGTCTATGAACCATGGTTTAAACTACTCGAAACCAAGCACTTATGGAGTTTCGTTGGGATGGTCTTGGGTGTGTGGTGAATTTATCTTCATTTATCTTGGACAATGCTGTGACCACTCTACCTAGAAGAGGTTGAGGCTTTTCCGTAGCTTTGTGTAACATACCATACAAAAAATTCATGGTTAATGTTGACAATGCTCTTGAAGGTCTTCTTTTACATGTTGCCAAATAAATTAGACAATACTACGTGGAAGCTTTACAAAGAGTAAAACCTCCAAAAACCAATATGCTTAGAGATGAAGACATGGCCATTAAAACTAACTTCAAGAGCAGGTCTTCAGAGTGCATGATACTAGTTTAGATATTATTTTAATATTTACACCACCAAATTAATCTTGATGGGCAAATTAAGCATTGCTTACTTCAAATTTTTTGTTCCCTTGTAGGTTTTCACTTCAAAAGAAAACAATCAACTATGTATTTAAAGTTTTAACTTTAAACTACTTGAAACGAGCCACTAGTGGAGTTTTTTTGATTAAAATTCCAATCACAGTAACTAAATTTCTAAAGCTTAAATAGACATTAAATTAATTCACAAACATTGAAATTTAAACTGCAGAAATGAACACAAGTATTCAACAATTTACATCTTGAAATTTGCTTTGCATTCCTTCAAAAGCTTACAAGGAAATCTCCACAATTGTCAACTACAATTGACAAATAAATTAGACAGTACTGCTTGGAAAGTTGAAAGCATTATAGGTAGCAAAATCTCCAAAAAAGCAATATCTTTGGGGATGAGGAGAGGGCCTTTAAGATTATCAATCAAAACAAAGACATAATTGTATTAACAATCAATAATGGAATGCCATGGTAACAATGACAAGTTTGATTATATTAATAAGTTGAGACAATCTACACAACGATGGTGGTATTTATACGAGTACCCAAGGACCTACCTGAGAAGGTCACTAGAGGGATAATTTAACTCTAAGTCATAAGATTTGCCGAATTTTCGGGATCAAATTTGAAATTCGGCAAATCTATATAAAAGTTATCAAATTTGTAAAAAATCACCAATAAATTCATACGGAACAGTGACTTTTTTTTTCAAAAATATATATTTTAAATACATTTTTAGGGTTTTTGTTTTGATCTTTAGAGAAGGACATTCCAAACTGTGATCGATTCCTCAAAAAATCGTGAGAAACTAAAACGAGCTTTTGGGTCAGCTTTTAAATCTATAACTGTGACCGACTGCATTGCTGAGCCTTCCACACACCGGGCCTTGGATTCACGCACTTGCTAAGGAGATTCACACACTAGCTGTGGAGATTTCAAATGCATTCATGAGGAAGAATTGTCTTTGCAAGTTGCAACTCGTTCGTGACTCCAAGCGTCTATGAAAAAACTTCACATCTCCATTAAATTTAGGTTTTTTGTTTTTAGACATTATAAAATCTTAAATTATTAGTTCTGCCCATGGCAAAATGCTTATGCATTCATTGCATTCAATTTTTTTGAGTGATAGTGACAATCCATCCAATAAACATCTAGAATTAAAAACTTTACCAACAATTTTATATAGTCTATTTTTAATTGTCTATTTCTAAAATTGTTAAAATATTTTTTATCTTTCTTTTTATTGGTTCATGTTGTCAATAGTCATTGCAAAAGTTAGGATTTTTTTTTTTCTAAATTATGTGCAATGCAATGCATTTAATTCATGAATGAAATTTCAAACCTATTAATGACTTGAATGACATGAGCACTATTACATACATCATCATAATTACATTGTTGACTTATAAGTATTATTTTACATATTTTATTTAATAATCTGCAAGATTTTCAAAGCTTATTAAATAAATGTGAGTACACTCGATGCATATTTTATATTTGTTTATCAAGTGTGTATTAAATATCACAATAAAATTTATCTATCTATAATAAATATATAAATAAAAAATTATGTATCTACAAATTAATATTAAATCTACAATTAATATTTCATTAAAATCTATTTTAAAAATATACATGTAATAATATAATTTGGGAAGACAAAAATTACATAAATATCACATTATCAAAACGATAAGAATAAATATATATATGGAATTATTATAATAATATATTTGTATAATTGCATATTTTTTATTTTTGGAATATTAATTAACTATAATAATAACATTATACATCAACAAACACTTATATTACATCCCTACTTCTATTAACTAAATGTTTCAAACAACAAAAGACACCCATATGAATTTTATTTTTTATTTATGCAACATTAATCAACTATAATAATAACATTATACAACAACAAACAATCACATTACACCCCTAGCTGCTTCTATTAACTAAATGTTTAAAACAACAAGTACACCCCACATGATTTTTTATTTTTATTTTTCAATATTAATCAACTATAATAATGACATTATAAAACAACAAACAATCACATTAAACCCCTAGCTATTTCTATTAACTAAATGTTTAAAACAACCAAGCACACCCCACAGTGGGCAAAACCTGATGCAAATGCGTCTCTTGCTATTATTAGGTTTTTCTGTCTTGTTTTTTACTTTATAAAATCTTAAAATATTATTAATATTTTTAAAGTCTTTTAATAGTTTGTAAAATTTTAATCAACAATGTAAAAATTTTATTAGGTTTTTTTTTAGTTTTTTATATTTAAAGAAGTCTATATTTTATAAAATTTTAAACAAAATGTTATATTTTTATTATGTTTTTTTGAAGTTTTTTATATTTAATATTATTTTAAGCAACAATCTTATATTTTAATTGAATTATGACACTAATTAAAAGTTTAAAATTATTTTATTTATATTAAATTTTTAATATTTAATATATTTATATTTAGTATTATTTTACTTCACTTATTAATCATGTGTTTTTTAAATATAAATCAATTTAATATTTATTTAGTAATTAATTTTTTAATGATAAAAATAAGAATTTACTATTTAAATAAAATCTAACACTTTTAATTATTATCAGCCTTATAGCACTTGGGATCTTGGTGCTATAATATAAGCAAAGTCTAATTTTAATTTAATATATATATACCTACAATCTTGTGCTAATTCAAAACAACATCAGAATAAAACTTTAATATTTTAATATTTAATAATTATATTTAAAGTTCAATATTTTTAATTAATTTATTTATTTTGGTCGGTAAAAGGATTTTATTTATTGAAATTTCAAAGAAATAGATTAAAAAGCTAAAACCAATACATCACCAAAGATACACTCTACTAGACCCCACCAATTCCTACAAAAGATCCTAAGAGCTACTCTCAAAACTAGCTTAAAACCATCCTATACAAAGATTTAATTTTAGCTAACTACTAAGCTTAAATTTAAGATCCCTAAGACCTTTTAACAGGTCAAAAGTTTGAAACTTGCTTTAGCCTTTAGTTTGGGATCGTAGAACCATAGCAAAGACTTTCTTCTTCTCCTTCTTTGCTTGCTTCCCCAAGACCGTTTGCCACTTGTCCTTGACCCTTGCAGCCTCGTTCTGCCAATCCATCGCTGAAACCCGAGGGCTCCTCCAAGCTCCATTCCCATGACCATCTTGCTGATGTTGATCCATTGTCTTCCATTTTCCGGCATCCTTTGGCTGATGCCACACACCACTCTTCTTTTCCCTAACTTCTGGTGTTGCAGCCCCAGTTTTAGAAGTTATTTCCTTTGCTGTATCCAAATTCCCTTCTTGAATTGGCTCCTTCTGAACCTGTTGCTGCTCCTCACTTCGAGCCTCCTGCGGCTGCGGCTTCTTTGCCTTATTTGGCTCCTTAGAGCTCTCTTGATTCTCTTCCTGTTTCTCCATAGTGTAGTGTTGGGTGGATGCATCTTTCCACCAAGAAGTGACTTTGTTAGATCTATGTTTAGCAGACTCAGCTGCTTAGTGCCCTATTTGATGGCAGATTTTACATCTGAATGGTACCCCTTCATAGTCCAGGGGCTGTACCCAACAATGCTTTGAGGATTTTAACCGAATCTCCTTCAAAGGAACCTTGGACACCTTAATTTTTACCAAAATCTGGGCATAAGTCAAATGCAAAAAATTTGAAGAACTTTCATCCACCATTACAAAGTTTCCTAAAGAGTTCCCTGTCGCCTCCAAGAAATCATCAAACCAGAACTGTAGGAGGAGGTTAGCAAGTCTCACCCAAAGGGGTATCCTCTCAAAAACTTTTGTGGCTGGGTTGAAAGCCGAATGCCATGGCTTTAACAACACATGTTTCTCTTCCCAATCCTAGTGATGATTACACAGGATCTTATTCCTATCCTGTTCTTTTTCAAAAACAACTATAAAGAAGCCTCTAGCCATTGGATAAATTTGAACATACCCTTCCAGCAGGGGCTTCCAGAAGTATGAAATCCACTTGTGGAGATCAGGCAACTTTGGCCAGAAACCCCTAAACCTTCCAATCAGCCCCAGCCCAGAGAATACTTTTTCATTGAAGGCTACTTCTTTCTCTAGCTCTTTGTCTATTTCCGTGCTGATTGAATCAACAGAAATAGGGGAAGCAGAGTCCCCTCCATTCCCCCCAATGATTATTTTGCAAGATTTTTTAGCTGTCCTATCGAGCCTAGATTTGTTTTCCACAATCCTCAGCTTTTAACCGTCCTTAAGAGCTCTGGCGCCGCTAGGCAAGGTGTCACCTTGCTGCATCTGAAACAAGCCTCCATCCTCAACAGCCGTCTCTCCACCATGTTGCACTGGCGACAACTTTGTAGGATCTTTTTGGCTTTCCCCTCCTAGACTTCCACTGGTGTCGCCTGCAAGAGAAGTAGAAGCCCCAAGCGCTCCCTGCAAAGCTTTGTTCTGATAACTCTGCTCGGGCCGAACTCTAGACGCCTCTGCTAAAATCAGACCGTTGGCGGCCATTCAAAACATCCAAATTTGGGAATATTTTTAATTTATTAATATAGTATCATATATTTAATATTATTTAATTTATACATTATGAATATAGTTTTTATGATAACTTTGTTTATTATATACATAATACATGATATTCTAAATTAATATATATATATATATATATATATATTTATATATGTTTTTTTTACAAACAACCCAAATCTATTTATGAATGTTAAAAGTATTTTTATCATTTTATTAATATATTTTTTATATTTTTGAAAAGATCAAATTTACTTAAGACGAATTTAATCCGAATTTTTTACTTTTTGAAAATTTTCCTTGCCAAACTTCATTCGGATTTCAATGTTGCCGAACTCGAATTTGAATTGAAACCTTGTGACTTAGATTAAACTTATAAACAACTCTTCTTTAAGTTTTGGAGTAGAAAGGAGGTTAAGTTTCTAAGACCCATTAATGCCTTGTATCTATGGCACTCCAAAACCTTAAGCAATACATTATCTTTAGACCAATGCATGAATCGCCCGCCCACATCCTAGCTAGGTTTTTAGCTAATAGGTTGCAACCATTGGTTGGAAAAATCCCAAACTTGAGAAAGATGACTTTCTCATAAGCTTTAATGAGGTTTTTCTTTTCACAAAAAATCCTCAATGACGTGGTCAAAGAGGTGACTAACTACGAAATAGCCAAGTTTGTGGAATGTTAGCCTTGTCCAAATTTTTTCAGTTTACAGGGTGAATTGTTTGAGCAAATAAAAGGGTTGGTCATGAATCACCACTCTCCCCTATTTTAGCTAAACTATTCACAAGAGAAATTTGAGGAAAAATTTATTCATTCATCAAATTTGAAACCCAAATGGTAGTATTGGTTTTGTGATGACACCAATGTAAGTTGGCCTTATTGCACTAATGCACTTTACGACTTCATATCTTCTTAAAACATCTTAACGAGAAATCTGATCACATCAAGTTCACAAAGAACAGAGAACAATGATTTTCTTCCATTCTTAGATGTCCACATAACTAGTAGACTAGATGATTTTCTCTCTAAACAAGTTTTCAGGAAGAAAACCTAGAAAAATCTTTATATCATAGTTTGAAGAATTGGATTCAGCAGCCCAAAATTCTGGCTTAGATTCAGGACTTGCCATAGACTTGGCAAAAAACTCAGCATGGACTTGAAGAAAAACCTTATAATTACACAAACAAAAAGAAATTAATGCATTTAGACAACATAAAAGTCTAATTTGACTATCAATTTGTCATAATTCAAACATTAGACGTCATATGATCCTAAATCTCTCAAAATTTGAAATTTCATAGTTTCAAATGTATAACAACATTATAAATTTATAACTGTTTATATATTATGATATGCGAATATGAAAAAATCAACCAAATACAATCTACATCCTCCTCTTTCCTGTCCTAGTGTAACTTAATTTTTTAGGCCTCAAACTAGAAGGTAAGTCAATATCAAAATGATGATAGATTGTTGCTTGAAAAGTGTCTTTGTTTTCCTCAATTGCATCTAATTCTGCTACTTCTGCTACTTCTGCTACTCCTCTCTTCAATTTTGCAAGGTCTTCATAAGGAGGACATCATCTTGTTCATCAATAGTCCATTCACCATAAGGATCAATCTCAAATAGAAGCTAAAAGTGTTAGGAAAGAAGGAATGAGCGGAAATAGATTTTTTTTACAACATTTCCCCTAATTTTTCAAGCCAAGAAAACAAAAAAAAAGAAAATAATAGTGTTTTGATGATTTGATCAACTTTCAATTCTTAAAAGATCTCTTCTCAAATCATCTTCTTGCTAGGTTGATGTTTTGGTAGGTGAAATGGGTGAATAAGAGCACAAAATGATGAATTTTTACTTAAAAATCGTGGCTGGGTATGTTAAAGTGATATAAGAGTTTGAGCTCAAGACTCGAGAGTCGAAGCCTGAAACTCAGAGAGTCTTAGTGTTGGACATAGACAAACTCGGTAAGACTCAGCATGTGGGTCTGGTCGACTTGATGTGGTAGGAAAAAAGGACTCACAAGTTTGCAGAGTCTTGTCAAGTACTTGGCAAGTCTTCAAACTATGCTTTATATAATAGAAGATTCCCACCTTCAGCCATCACAAAAAGCAGGGGGTATGGACCACACTTTTTGTTAGAGCTTTGAGAAATATCAGACTTGGAGTGCTTGAGAAATGAAGAACATCTCAGTGAATTTCTCATGATATATGGTACAAAGACTAGCAAATCAGAGGGTGTTAATGAAAATCCAAAACATGGATGAGACTTCAACAAAGAATGAAGAAATCCTTACATTATTTTAAAGGAACCATGGAGAAATTCTGAAATTGGCTAGAATATCGAGAAGTAATGGCATTAAGACTTATTTGAAACTAGTAAGAACTATGAGATGTGTTGATTTGTAGCAGCAAAAATCTTTTGGGAAAAATTGGCAAACCGAAAGTATAAGATTTTTTGAAAAAGTCGGAAAAAATCGTTTAAAAAAAAAACATTGTAGAAGGAGATAAAATTTTTTGAATGAATTGATCAAAACTAAGGGCGGTTGGGGCATGAAACCAAGCGTGGAAACGGCGTGGTGGACATTGGAAACGTATCTGAAACTGTGGATTGATTCGACATGGGCATCGAGGCACCTTTCCTTTTGGCGTCTTCTGCTTCTGGCATTTAGGGATCTCTGCGTACAGTGGGCTTCAGATCTGTGGTGGGCCCTGGGTTTTTGCCTTTTCAACAGCAGGCTTCTCGACAGTGGGAACAGGTGTGCCCCACCTCCTCCAATCTCTTTTCACTGGTGGTTCTGTTTAACAGATAGGCTTTTTATCTTAATATCTTTCTTTATAATATTTCCAAACTCTGCATCTTCAACGCAAAACATCTACCTGAAATCTGGGGAGTGTGGGTCCAATTTTAAACTTAAATACTCAAACCAAGGCAGAAACATCAATATCAGTGGTGGGTCTATCAATGGAGATCTCAAAATGCAAAGATGGCACACAGAATGTTTTGTTGAAAGAACTTAGGGAAAACATTGAGAGAGGGAACAAAATGAAACAGACCAAAATGCTAGCACCACACTTTCTCAGTGATTCCTCTTGGAATATGGAGCATCAGGCCTGCACACAAGTCAGAGAGGGATTGACATTTGTAAATGCCAAGCAATACAAGAGGATCTTGCAACGTAGGCAGGCCAAAATAGCTAGAAAACTAAGATGGCTAGGGCACAATAAATTTATTGCTATCCTTCCAAAAGTTATAAGTTTCAATCTGACAACCGTCACATCTGAAACTAAGCAAGAGCAAGTAAAACCAGTGATAGAACTTCTGGAAAATCATGAAAATCTGGAAACTCAAGCTGAAAATCTGGAAAGTCAAGTGGAAAACTTGGAAAATGAAGCTGAAAGGATATATTTGCAGAATCAACAGTTTAACGATGCTGAGAGAGGGAAGCAGGAAGAAGCAGCAACAGAGGGGGATGTGGAAGATGAAGGTCAGGAGAACCAATATAGTCCTAACTCAACCCCTTTAACCTGGTCTTCAGACTTGTATGTTAATGAATTAATGGAGCTAAAGAAGAGACTCGAAGGTTTAGAAGTCGTAGAACAGAGGAAGTACAACAAATGGCAAGAGATCATGGACACCAATCACAAACTCTCTCAAGAAAACAAGTTTTTTAGAGAGGAGATAGTCAAACTTCAGGCCAATCTGAAAATGGGTCAGCAAGAAATATCAAACATGAAGCAGGAGATAAAGCAGATCAAAGAGGGAAATTCCACAACAGAAGTGGAGGAAAGGAGCAACCCACTACTAGCGGAGTTCCAATCAGCAATAGCAAGCATAGAAATTAGAGAAGCTAAGCTGAAGGAACAACTGGAAGAGACAAAATCATGGGCACAAGTAACGAAAGGGACAGCAGAAAGCCAAAGAGAACTCATAGAGAAGCAGATTAAGGTACATCTAGGGGAAGAAAAACATAGGAATGATAGAGCAGCAAATGTAATAATAAAAGGACTGAAGGACTATGGAGAAGGGGAGCACACAGATAAGCTAATTAAAGGCTTTTTAGCGGAGAAGGTGAAGTGGGTGGGGCATATTGAACAAGCGAGCAGAATTGGTAAAGTGGCACAAGATGGCAGGAATAGAAATGTAAGGGTAACACTAAAAAATGCAGAGGACAAGAGCAGAATTATGAAGAACAAAAGGCTTCTCAAGGGAACACAATTCTACATAGATGAAGATCTAACCCCACTACAATTAGAAGAGAGAAGAAGAGAATGGGCAAAAGTGGTAGCAGCAAGAAATGCAGGTAATGAATCTTGGATGTATAGAGGGAAAGCTCAATTCAGCAACAGAAATACACATGATAAATAGGAAGGCGGGGCCCCCCAGGCACACCTCTCACTGGTAAGCTGGAACTGTAGGGGCTATCCTTGGAGGAGGGGGCCTGGTTTAGGGCCCATAGCTGAGGGGATGGACATAATTGCCCTCCTTGAAACACATGAACATGAGAGCTGCAAGGTTCCGAACTTTGAAGGTTACACAAAGATGTCAGTTTGGAATGAGCTAACCGAAAGCGGCAAGGGATATGGAGGGGTAACAATTTTAGTAAGAGATTCTTGGGGAAAAATCATACAAGTTGAAAAGGAAGATACAAATAAGCAGTACATATGGATAAAAATAAAGTTAAAGGAGAACATAATTTATCTTGCAGCATGTTACTTCGCTCCCCATGGTTCAAAATTCTACAAGAAGAAGAAATTAGACAAAGAAGACCCATATGCAGCCTTGAAAAATGACATAACAGCATATAAACACAAAGGGGAAATCATTCTAATTGGAGATTTTAATGCTAGAACTGCAAATAACCAGTCTCTTTGCCTTGATATTGAGATGGGAAGAGGGGACAACCCTTTATGGCTAGAAGAAGAAGGGAATCAAAAGTGGGAAAGATTATCTCAAGATGGAAAAGGAGATATCACACTGTATGGGGCAGAATTATTAGGCATGTGCAGCTTGTATGATTTAATTATATGCAATGGTTTAAAAATGTGGCCTAGTTCTGGGAACATCACATGTCACACATACAATGGCCAAAGTGTGGTGGACTATGTTATAAGCTCAAAGAAACTCGTGACAAGTCTAATAGGCATAGAGGTAAAGGAGTGTCCCATAGAAATGAATTCAGATCACAATCCAATACAGGTGAAAATCAGCATACAAAATGGTACTCAACGGCAAGAGATGACGCAGTATAATGAAAAGAAAGAAGCTACTCAAGGTTCAATCCTTTTGACGCAGGAAAACCA
The DNA here is from genome assembly GCA_007258455.2 of Sequoia sempervirens. Lineage (NCBI taxonomy): Eukaryota > Viridiplantae > Streptophyta > Pinopsida > Cupressales > Cupressaceae > Sequoia > Sequoia sempervirens. Next base: position 36,831 of record VDFB02180316.1, read on the forward strand.
AGAAACCTTCCGAACAACGCTGGAAAAACAATTGCACGAGGTGGGAACCAATGGGATGTTCAACTCAAATAAAAAAAGTATAGACAACACCATGTTGACCTCTATTATTCTCAAGGCCCTCAATTCTTGCAAAAGGTCTAGGCCTAAAAAAAGTGATAAAAATAGCTTTCCAGCTAACCCATGGTACGATGAGGATTGTAAAGCAGCAAGGAAAAGGGCTAAAAAATGGGGAAATAACAAAGAATATGTAAAGCTGGTCAGACTGAAAAAAGATGTGTATATGCAAACTAGAAGGAAGGAGTTAATATTGCTTGGGAGGCACAATCCAAGGGGCTTTTGGAGAGAATTGCAGCAACAAGACACGAATAAAGAGAACAATATTTCAGACCTTGAATGGTTAGAGTATGCAAAGCAACTTTATGAGAGGGGGCAAGATAAAGACAGCCCTCCAATAATTGACTCAAGGGTTAAACTTTTTTCTTCGGAGAACATTAAAGAAGGAATAAAAAGGTTGGCAATGGGTAAAGCTCGTGACATAGATTGTTTACAGGCAGAACACTTAAAATGGGGATTGGAGGCTCTCACGCCTCATATTAAAAAAATATTCAATGAGGTCCTTCAATATGGGTTTCCTGCAAATTGGACGACTAGTGTTGTCATCCCTCTGCTCAAAGGTGGTGACATCAACAACCCTTCAAATTACCGCACTATAATGATCAACCCTCTTTTTGGCAAACTTTTTGGGAGTATGATAGAAAAGCGGATCAGTGTTTGGGCGGAAAAGGAGGGAAAACGCGCAAAAGGGCAAGCGGGCTTCAGGCCAAAACATTCTACTATTGATCATTGCATGACTCTTAGACACTTGATCGAGAAAGTCTGGGATAAACAAGGAGAGGAGGTTTTTTGCTGCTTTGTTGACTTTAGGAAAGCTTTTGATACGGTTCCTAGGAGCAAATTATGGAGTAGGATGGAAGAATTGGAAATTCCAATACACTATAGAGCTGCTGTCCATAGGCTGTATGAACAGGTTTGGGCCAAAATTCGAACCAAACAAGGATTTTCAGAACGTTTTGGAAGCGATATCGGGGTCAAGCAGGGATGCCCTTTATCCCCTACATTATTTGGGATATACATTGACAAATTAGAGGAGTGGATCGATAAGTTTGGTGGGGGTGGGGTCTACTTGACCAATTGTGTCATAAAGCTGCTTTTATATGCGGATGATCTGGTCTTAATGGCAAAAACAGCACAAGATTTGAAGGAACACTTAAAAGCGCTAGAGCTCTTTTGTCATCAGGTGGGGATGCAAGTGAACACTACCAAAACTAAGGTCATGATCTTTACCTTGAAGAGAAAGAAGGTTCATAGGGAATTTGTTTTTGAAGGCAGCCCCTTGCAGGTGGTCAATGAATATAAGTATCTTGGCCTTGATTTCCACAACAAACTCAGCTGGGAAACGTGTAGAGCAAAGAGGATACAAGGGGGATGGAAAGCTTTACACTCATTGCAAAATAGATGCAGAAGGGCCGAGTTATGGGATTGGAAGACAAAGAAAACTCTTTTTGGGCTTTTAGTTGTTCCAGTGGTGCTATATGGTTGTGAAGTTTGGGGTAGCAACACCTCAGCAAAAAAGTGGAGACAGATAGAGAGATTACAAAAACATTTAATCACACAGAGTCTCAGGATTAAATCTACTGTCCCTTACGAGATTGTTCTAGCTGAGGCCGGGGCTTTCCCTGTTGAAGCGTCTGCTATGTCTCGGTTGCTAAGCTATCTAAGAAGACTAGATAACATGGAGACTCATCGCTGGCCAAAAATGGCAGCAAATGAAAAATTAGATAGAAGAAAGAGCACGTGGATGAAACAGAATATCAAATGGATGAGCAAGTGGGGTATTAGCATAAGTGAGTGTCCAAATGCCAATAGGGAAATAAAAAGGTATGTGCAAGGAAAGTTCAAAGAAAGCATGTGGAAAGGGCCACTTGGGAGGAAGAAAGAATACTATGTCAAACATTTTAACCCTACACATGACCACACACAAAAGACCTACATCGGAATGGAAATAAAATGGAAAGCGAAAATGTTGATAGCTCAGATTAGAACAAGTTCGCACCAGCTTAGATGTGAGACCGGAAGGTGGATGATACCTAAAGAGGAGTGGGCAGACAGAAGGTGTAGATATTGCACTCAAGGAGTGGTTGAGACAGAATGGCACTACATCAGGGAATGTTCAGCTTACAAGGACATTCGGATCAATTATACTGAGACATTAAAAGGGAACAATTTGGGTGATCTGTTTGAAGAAGAGAAGATAATAGGGTTTGCAGATTTTCTGATCAAGATACACAGCAGAAGATCCAAGATGCAGAAAGAAAAAGAAACATAGGTTTTTGCATTTTCTGGGGTTCACGTCTCTTCGCTTGCTATCTTTGGGTCCCATAGGCTGCTTGGCCTCGTGGACGTGATTTCATTCATAGCATAGAAATATAGAGAGCAAATAAAATAGTTTAACTAATGAATTGTAGAAAATAGATTTTTGTAGTTTATATTCATATCGCTTGATTGCATTGCATTGCACATCTTTCAAACTCAAAGCATTACTTCACATTGCATAACTAATAACTATATGTGATAGATGACAAAATTTCAATTACAATATAGTTTTTTACAAAGTCAACCTAAGCAGTTATGCAATTACTTCACATTGCATAACTAATAACTAGGAGCAGCTGTCAATTGCATTTGCTTGTCATGGCATTCCATGGGACCACATTTCTTTGAGGCATTTTTCAAGAAGTTCACAGCCTTGTCTATGCTACCACATTTTTCACACATGTTTACCAAAGCATTTTATCAAACAGTTCACTGCCTTGCTGCTATGGCTAAAAGACTAAAACGAGTCCTTTCAAATAAGCAATGGATGCTTGGAAAAAATCTATCAAAGAATGATAGTAAGCAATAGCATAGACAAGGCAGTGAACTGTTTGAAAAAATGCCTCAAAGAAATGTGGTCTCATGGTGATGGAATGCCATGACAATCCATAGCAAATTATATTCGCAACATGATAAATCATCATGTGTTTTTTCTTTTGTAATAGGTCTCATATGCTGAAAAAAGTCCGGTGATAAAAATCACTGATTGGATGCCAGAATCAATCAGATTTGTAGATCAAACCCTTTTAAGAGAAATATTCCTCATGTTTGTTAATATCCCCTGAAAAAACCATAGGGGGGAACAAAGAATGTTGAATAACATAACTCCCAATCAAAGGGAGAGTAGATGAAACACTAGAAAGATGGTTGTGTGGAGAAGAACCAACAATAGGGGGAGATCCTCCACTGTAAATGTTTGTATAAGTTCTCCTTATAAAGTCTAAAATAGGTGAGACTCCATAAACTAATGGTAAACGTGCAGTAGATGAATCAGTAAGACAACCCAACAATAATAGATGGCTCACCAATTGACGATTTTTGTATAGGAGATGGATGAAAAGTAGATGAAATGCCAATAACAAACGAACTAGCCATAGATGGCATTCCCACAAAAGACGAACTCGCTAATACAGAAGGATAACCAACACTATAAGAACCATGGATCCATACAACAAATAGTTCATGGGTGTGGAGAGGAGTGTGAGAAATTTCCAAAATTCCCTAGGTGATTCCATCTCAAACTATGTTATTAGCAATTTGCTTGTCATGGCATTCCATCACCATGAGACCACATTTCTTTGAGGCATTTTTTCAAACATTTCACTGCCTTGCTGCTATGGCTAAAAGCCTAAAACAGGTGCTTTCGAACAAGCTATGGATGCTTGGAAAAAATCTATCAAAGCATAATAGTAAGCAACAAGCTAAGCTCTCATGGTTTTTTTTTCGCACGAAAATCAGTGTGACTTTATTCACATTTTTTTGCAGGTTTTAAACACGTCTTTTGGTGATTTTGCAGTTTGAAACAAGAAAAAATCGTTGACCAAAAGGTCAATGATTTTTTCAATAATCAGGGAAAAAATCGTCGAGTCTGCAGATTTTTTAAAAATCGCAATTAATTGATTATTTATAACTTTAAGATTTCAAATTGACAAGCAATACATCTTACCCTATCCTCCTTGCAAAAGTTGGTATGTTGTCCATTGAATATGAAGCCCTTAAGTATTATATGTTATGCATATAGATATTGACTAAGCTAAAATATGATAGATTCTCCATTGTCGCCCAATAATCATTGATAGCCCATATGTGCCTTAAAACAATTAATTTTATATTTGAAAGTATTTTTTTGCAGTGAATTGCATTGCAATATTCTCTTGGCATTACCTACATAGCATTATTAGATTAGGAACCTAATAATAAAAGTCAATCATTGCTAACTTCAAAATTAAAGGCAATACAACTTATCCTATCCCTAGATTCTGAAGCCCTTGAATGGTATATGTTATACAAACATAAGTTGACTACTCTAGAATATCGTAGAGGTCCCATCATTGTCAACAATCATGCATAAACCATATGTGCCAAAAAGAGGTTTGCGAGAAGATTTTGAAACATGATCGAAGTTTGGGATATTTCTGATTATAGAACTTTATTATGTGAGGAAAATCTAATTTCTAACATTGAAATGAGATCTCTTGGAACCTTTTCAATCGTTAAAAACACAAAGTAAAATGAATTTATGCATCAATCCCAAGATCAAGCATCTTTTCTACTCTCGTAATGTCATAATTTTGAAAAAGAAAATAGCAAAACTAAGAACTAATTCAAGGGGTATATTGTTAAATTCGTGTATGAGCACTCCTAAAACCTCCATGGGAAGAAATAATTTGTAAGAGCAACTCAAAAGAAATAGAAGATATTAACACATTTTCTTTTTACATGTCCATTATACAATGATAATAGACATAACTACGTATATATTTACAACCATAGTTTACATACTCTCTGAGTAGCCGAGTAATCTCCAAAAAATTTGCATGTTGAGTAACTTCTGCTTTTACTCACAGGCAGTATGCAGATGGATTTTCTCCCGTCAAATTATTGATTAATTGCCGGTAGCTCGCAAAAAACCCACAAACTTGGCATGTTTGTGTGTGTAAATATGTCTATGTGTGTATATGCATGCAAACTTGGCAACCTGTGTATGTTTATAGATATGTATGTGTGCCTAGTGTAGTCCTGAGTATACACATACATAAATATCCACACACATAAATATCCACACACATTTGCCGAGTATTTCCCTAGTCAAAATTTTTGGGCTTGTCGAGTACTCTCTGATTCCGAGTATGTAAACTATGTTTACAACTATAACTAGTTTCATGAAATTTATAATGAAAATCAAACAAAACTTGGAGATTTTATTTTAGTTGTAAATAATGGTTATTCACAAAAATGAGTGTTTAAATAGATAAACATATAACCTCGATAGGTCATGATTGGCTAACCTTGCTGCATCGCTAATGCTTGGGTTGAATTATGGGTTAGATCTAAGTTGCTGGTCTTAGTATAGGAATGGGTGCAGGTTTGGGTTTTGGATATGCTGATATGACATTTTTCTCCCTAGGTACAGGTATGTGTTCATACATATACATATATATATTTAAAGTATATAAATATTTTTGATTTGCAAAATATATAAAATTTATTCTTAATTTGCATAAAGGCAAAATATTTATAGTTCATTTGTTTCATATATATATATTTATAGAACATTAAAATATTAAAATATAATCCCTGTTCCACCAAGTTTTTGAGACAGGGATGATAGGGGATGTGGATGCATTTTAGGGATGAATTTTTTTGAGGCCATTTTAGGGGACTATTGAGGATAACAAAGGGGATGGCTGTATAAAAAATAGATAAGTTTTTCAAAATATAAGGAAATTTCAAATATTCATATATAAATCCTTAATGCACAACTTTAGAGTTGTATTGAGAGTTCACATGAGAGTTGAAGTTTGAACAAATTAACAAATGTCACTTTAATTACCTTCATAATTCATTGCCAATGGCTATATGATATATTAATATATTATATAAAATTAAATTATACAAAAAAATACCAAAAGTTGTAAGTTTCAAGTTTCATGTTTATATATATATATATATATATAGAGAGAGAGAGAGATGATAGGGGATTGGTGATTTTAGGAACAATTTTTTGAGGCCATTTTAGGGAACTGTTAGGGATACCAAAGGGGCTGATTGAATAAAATAGGGAAGCTTTTTAAAATATAAATTTCAAATATTCACATATAAACTTAATCTTGCATGGAACAAATTAACACCTTTGGAGTGCGAGTTGGTACAGACAGCTATGCACATTACATAATGAGTGCTCTTGAAATTAGGAGGGGAAGCTCCCTCGTATTGTTGAAATGCGTGAAAAAAGTAAAGTAATCTAACTCCTATCTTTTTGTCTCAGCTGGAAGAGGCACAAGGTTAAGAAAAATCACGAATGTTTCAGCTAAGGATTTTCTAGTTTGGTAGATCTCTAACTACAACTAAACTAAAGCTTTAATCTATCCAATCTCCTTAAGAAAACGCTCCATGAGGAAATGGAGCAGGAATGTTCTTATATGATAAGCTTCAGGTACAGATTTACAATGTGAAGGCAAGGTGGCACAACTATTTGCTTGGCTGGGAAGAAGTTTATTAGAAACAAACAAATATACGATAAATTGAGTACAACTTCACAACATGAAGGCAAGGTGGCACAACAATTTGCTTGATTGAATAGGTTTATTGACACACACATCAAACAATAATCTTTAGGTACAAATTCACAATGTGAGGGCAAGGTGGCTTGACAATTTGCTCATCTGAATAGGCTTATTAGAAACAAAACATAAAATAGCCAACTAGGACAGCAAATTGCATTGGCAAAACACGCATACAATAAACGATCAAACTAGCCACTATATTTAACTAAGATAAACAAATACCATAACAATAACGTGAAGGCAAGGTGGCACAATAATTCATTATCATAGTAAAAGCCCATGAACAAATACGAAACAACAATATTACAGCCAAGGTAGGAAAAACATATATTACTATCTCGTTCAAAAGTTAATTACAAATGAGTAAAACACTCTTATTTATAGATATCAAAGGTGTAGGGAACCCTAAAATCACCTTGAGTCAACTATAGTCTTGCAAGCATGCAAGATTTTATTGCTAAACCCAAATAAAAGAAACTATACAATTAACTGGAAAGCTACCATCAGTTAATTGAAACAGGACTCAATTGAGCTGGACATGTGGAACATGCAAGTCCTTATTGAAATAAAAATAATTGATAACTAACATCGGTTAACTACTCCTAATTGAAAGTCTAAACTCCTATGAAGATAATTCGAAGGAAGAGATGTGCGTGCATGGAATCAACAATAAGAACTCAAGACTGAATGTCAAGTTAATTGCTGCTCTTGACTCTATCCTTGAAAATAATTGCAGGTCCCAACTGATGGATTACTCTAGATCGTCATGGTCTAACATCTCATCCAGGAAGTGGTCGATTGCCTCATCCTCTGGTACTTTGACACTATCTACGATGATAATTTGCTTGCTCAACTCTCTGTCACCATCTCTGATTGGTCCCATGCATATTCTGACCTCTTCAGTTGCCTTTCTAAAATTAGTTGTCATCACTGAGATGTGATCCAACTTAGACGCCACAAGATCTCCTTCGAGACTATCACGAACCAGCCCCTCAAAGTCAGCTTGTACTACATCAAGTTCATCATACGTGCCATCCTCAAGATGATAATGGCACGAGATCTGAGTGACAAAGCTGCTGATGAGTTTGAGAGCTCCAATAACGCTCTCCTTGAGTGTATTCAGCCTGGTAGATATCCTCTTGCATGTCTCCATCCTAAAAAGGTGTTGTTCTTTCCAAGCGAAGATCTTTTTCTCTTCTTCTATGTCCATGGTGTCATATGCAACTGCTAACTGGGATATGAGAACATGATCTTTCGCCATGTCTTCTGCTACTGTAACCTCGAGTAGCAGGATCCCTTGATGAAGTCCGGGGCATCAATCCTCAACTGATATAGCTCTGCGAGAAGATGCCGACCTGTAACAATGAAGTTTTCAACCCAGTTGTCCAAAAGTTTACCATGATTGACTAATTGATCCAACTTCTATTGTTTTGTAGGTGTGCTTTGTGGAAAAACAGGTGCGCTACTCGGATTCCCATGAACAAGATCAGAAATATACTATTGAAGTTGCTTGATTTCAGCCTTAAGAAGCACTTTATCTTCTCCGTCCTTCATGACACGCTCTTCAAGATTATTTGTGACAATCTTGAGAAGGCTCACGTCTGTTTCTCTAGTGCTCCTGCCAAGATTTGCTTTGACGAAGGTGAAATCACCAATCTTAACTTCATCCAGGCTTTTACCCTCTGGTGGCGTAGCAACTTCTATGACGATCTCTGATTCCAGAGTCTTCTCAATGTGCACCTGCATCTTGATTTTCTTGTTTGACCTTCCCTAATAAGGGTCGCCAAACTCAGACAAATTAAGGTGATATGAAGGCTCTCGCCTTTGTCTTCCCAAAGATCTCTTGAGCCAGCACGAATGAGCACTATTATCAGCTCGAGGAGAGATTGTTGCTACTGTATCAACCTGTGGTAGATCAATTGTCTCTAATGCTCTTCGTACTAGTGGTTCTGGCTCTGAATCTATATCAATAGGAGGCGACTGTGGTGAAAAAGGCGAACTAGGAGATGAAAGATGTGGTTCAGCTTGTATGACTATCTCTACTGGAACTTCAGGCGCCCTTTCTACCTGTTTCTGCTTTCGTTTGCCAGTACTCCTCCCTTTTGTGTTTCTGCTGAGTCTAACCCCTTCAGGCGGCTTCAAGATAACCATAACCTGAGGCCTTGACCTTGAGGTAGAAGGTAATGAAGAAAACCCTATTGGCGGCTCCGTGATTGGAATTGTCTTGCGCCTTCTCTTACTCTCTAGGAACTGCTTGCTGGTTTTGATAACTGATGTAGACACACCCTCAATGGAAGTACTCTCCCTGTCGTACCAATTTGGTTGGTGAAGTGGCTGGTGAGAAACGTGATCTTTGACATATGAACTAAGCAGAACCTCTCCGTCATCATCTGACAGACCCTCAACATCCTCTGATAGGTAATCAACAATTTGAGCAATAGTGAGTCTGCAGTAGTGATGTCGACGGACTTCAAATTCATCCTCACAATTAGCCCAAAAATCCTCAAGTGCTAGCTTGTGTGCCATACTTCGCTCCAACCTAGCTGCATAATGACCCAAAGGATCATAGGAATGCCTCTCAATATGGTACTTGAGGTTGAATTTCTCAAGCTCGGTCGTCATAAACTTGCAATCCGCGACAGTCCTGCATGTGAAAATACCCCATTCGAAAGGAAAGGAAACTGCAGAATTATGGCGATTGCGAAGAAAAGAGTGAACATCTTGAGCTTGTCTGAGAAACTCCATGAAAAGGACTTTATCTAACAGGTACCTTGGTAACATTAGAGGCTCTCTGACGTAAGCATAGACTCGGATATATGTGAAAGTGGGGAATTGAATGAACCAATTCGCCCAATTCTCCACTGATTTTGCCTCTGGTGAAATCCGGATGTGCATTTCGTTGTCGAGATCCTTGACTATCTTCATAAAAAAGTGATCATTCACCGCCCTGAAATCTTGTTCAGCTTTAGAAAAATCCAACTGAGAATAGTATTCGTGAATATGCTGAACACCAAGAGTCCCGTTAGTCCTTAGGTGTCTAAAACTGCCTTGCGATGCAACCAAGTAGAATAAGTAAGACACGATGTGAAACTCATGGATTTTGAGGAATCCAGTAATTTGCTGGTGAAGGCACTTGCTAATCAACATGGCCCAGTCAAAGTGCTCTGTACCATCTAGGATCCTAGAAAGGATGTAAAACATCCATGGTCGAAAGATATTAGCCTCCTCTTGACCCGTAGCCCAATTGAGTAGAGTTATCAAAACAACAACTTCATCCTTGAACTTGCCGTGACCAACCTTTTTAGGCATGTTAGTCTTTTGTATTTTCAACCATCTCTGAGCAACTTTCCTCTGTGAACACTCTTGGTCTTCATACCATATCTTATCACAAGCCTCAATGACTACAGTGAAATTGTCTGAATGACGAGGAACAACAAAGCACTTTTCCACGTCCTTCGGCTTAAGGCTGCAAATGACTCTCCCATCAGCTGATCCGATTTGTCGTGTAGATGAGTTGTAATGCTTGATGCACGCAAGAACAAACTCGATATCAAAAGCTGTGATAGGAATAAACGCTGTTGCAAGCAACCCAAAACGCTCAAGATTCTTCAATGTATTGCTGCTAACACCTTCCAAAGTGCTCAGATTTACCACTGGATAGACACGACCCAAGTCTGTGTCTGAAGTTCTCAAAAAGTCATGCATCAAGACCGATTTTGTCTTATAATCTATGGGATTGAACTGCATTTTGAAAATGAGGACTTTTGATTGTGAAGTTGGGTACATTCGTACAACTTTTGGAAAAGGCTGAATAAACTTTGGACCAGGCTAAAAATAGCTTGTTGTGGGAAATTTTTTTGGATTTTTTCTGAAATGTGGGTTTTGTGCAGAATTGAATTCTAAGCAAACCTGGATCAATAAAAAATCGAAAAAGTGAGTTTTAGTTAGGCATGTAGAAGCTTTTCAGTCGAGAAAAGTAGGGGTTCTAGAGCTCACTCGAGGCAATTTTTCTCGAAAAAATCTGGAACATGGGTTTTGTAGGCAATGGAAATTTGAGGCAACCTTGATAACTCGATTTTGAAAAAGATGTGTTTTTGACCCACATGCAAAGGAATTCTCAGAAAAAAGCATAGAGCTTTAGAATAAAAGCTACGGGGCAATTTTCTCGAAAAAATCTAAGACATGGGTTTTGCTGCTATTGCTGAAGTATGTGAACCTAGATGATTTGATTTTGAATATTCTGCCATTTTCTTTGACATGCGAAGAATACCTAAGACGAGAATAGAAGAAATTAGACAAAAGATAGAAGTTTGTTTTTGTTTATTCTGCTTCTATAGAAAATTGCCTATGCTTTATTGAGATTCGATGATGTCCGCATGCAATGAAAAATTGAACTCCGGAAAATTAATCTTTTGAACAATCTGGACCCGACACTGAAAAATTGAACTCAAAGCACTTTCGAATCTTCAATTGCTCAAGAAACCCGCCTTTGCTCTAAACTTGGTATGAGAATAATGGCGAATTATATGACTTAAATAAATAAATTGAAGACAAAAAGTGTCCATTTCATGCAATTAGGCGCCACCTTTAAAAATATTCAATTTAATTTTTATTGGACCTCAAAAGAATTCGACCTCATCTGATTGGGACTTGAAAAAAAGGCAACTGAATGTCAAATAACCCTAAAAAGGGTGCCACCTTTAATTAATTCAGTTAAACTCAGATGCAAATCTGTTAATTGAACATGCAATCTAGAATCGTCCCTTTTTACAATTAAAATAATCCCCCTTAAAGTCAAATTATTTAAATATTAAACAATATTTAAATCCACCTTTCATGGGCGCTTAGTCATCTTTAGTTCAAAAAGTCAAAGCTTTGACTTAAGGCGTCACTTTCCAGACTTAACAATTTTAATGAAAATTTGGATTTTCAACCCTTGCCGGAGCCTCTGTTCAATCACTGACCATGATTGATTAACATGCCCAATCAACTGGCTGATAGTTGTGTTGAAGAGTAGGATAAAATCTAACAAAAACACTCCTTGAGACTGCAATCCATAAAACTGAGGTCTAAGGCTTGAAAAATCAAAGCACCCTTAGCAAAAGTTGTGCTTTTGACCCTACACTTGGACAAATTTTCATCATTTTCAACACTTATGAAGGTAAACTTGACCTCCTTGTATCTCGTGTTTGGAAAAACTTTAGGGCTGAATAATTGGCTCACTACGGAGTTGGCTCTGTTCTGCACAAGAGCTCCAAGGGCACACTTCATCAAATTTCATCATTTGATAGCTCAAAATCAAGGGTGCCCTTGGCCTCTAGGGGCACTTTTGTTCTCAGAGTTTCCAAATGGCCAAATATCTACTTAAACTCTAGCTATAGGCTGACAACTCATCTTCTGATTTGATAGAGAGATGCAATGGAAAGTTGGATGTAGCACAGACAGGATGAACACCTGAGATCACCAAAAAGAAGACATTCAAGGCTCCAAAACCTTTGGTGCCCCTGGCCTATAGGGGCACTTTTGCTTTTTCCTTGTCATTTTGACCAAGACTTAACCTCATGTTTGACCTCTGATTCTGGCAGTTCAACAACTCAAATTCACTCGCTAACTAGTGCATTGCGAAGCCTGATCAAATGTGAGATAAATATCCTAGGTGTCGTTTGGTCGGAATCCTTGATTTGATCCCTCAAAAAGATAGGCGCCTTTTGCAAAAGTTGCGCTTTTCCTTCCAGTGTTAAGTCATTTTTCATTCCCCTTGTTTCTCGTTGGATCTGCTGTATCAGGTGCTAGACATATCTTTCAGGCTGACTGGATAGCTCATCGTGAAGCTGTCAGTATTCCTGACAAGTCTCCTTGGAAGTGACAAACCTCAAAACTGAAATCTGAGCCTTCAAAATTTGGGGTGCCCCTAGCCTCCGGGGACTCTGGTGTTCCAGAGTTCAGAAATTTTTTGATGATTTTTATCTCGGCGAAAAGTCTCCTCTGAGACAAAGCATTATTTTACACTTATCTCACCACATATTCTTTATTTGAGTGTTTTAGGCTTAGATTTCAATGCCTGGTCTCTGACCATTTGCCATTGATGACTTCAAAATTCCCAACTCCCCCTCTGGAAAAGTGAAAACTACCCACTAGACTTATACTGAGTTTTAACTAAAACTGACTTCACTATTGTGATCATGAAGCAAAATAAGCCAATCAAAACAATTTTCAGTCAATTCTGACAAGTTTCAATTTTTATGGTTTCATAACCTGAAATAGGGGTGCTTGAAAACCCTAATTTTTTAAAATTTCAAATTTCACCAGTATCCTCCCAGCATCAAACTGACACAAAGTCCATACTTGATTTTCCCAAAAACTATGTTTTGACATCATTTTAACAAGGTTTAGACTCTTTTAAGCAAAATGCCTTAATGAAGCAAAAAATTTGGTTTGGGTACAACAAACACACAACTTTAGAGTTGAATTGAGAGTTCACATGAGAGTTGAAGTTCGAACAAACTAACAAATGTCACTTTAATTAATTTTGTAATTCATTGCCAATGTGCATATGATATATTAATATATTATATAAAAAAAAAATACAACAAAATACCAAATGTTTCAAGTTTTAACTACAAAATAACAAAAACATAGAAAGTATGCTGCTGCTCCTAATCAGCATCTTCTAACACTACATCAAAATTGAAATCTAACTCTAATTCATTACCACTGAGGGGCTGCCTCATCCAATGGAACCCCAACGAATCCCTCTTGTGCCTCATCAATTTGAATGGCCTCTTTGAGATCAACATCTCATCATAAAGCTGAAGTTTGTTGATATTCCAAGGCTTGATGATCTTAAAGTTGTAAGGCATTGTGCACTACCACCTACTGCTCAACTCGTCTAGAGGTAAGTCTATTCCTCTTGATAGATGGATGAAGCTATATGTGTACAAATTCATCTTTATAGTAGAGGAAATTGGCAATTTGTGAAAGGAGGTGAATGACAAGCATCCTTAACTGTGGTGTATTCTTTTTGTGCCATGTCCACTATCTAATAGGGTTAGTTTGAGCGAATGTATCTCTTTCTTTATTTGTGTCTTGTAAGTTACCGATTCGTTTTTGAATTCGGGTACGGGTATGAGAATTTGGTACAGGATTCGGCAAAATTTTTTTTTGGGGTTGGGTACGGCTTGGATACGGCAATACAAAAAACATATAAAAATCAGAAATATATACATATTTGCAGCAGTAATTAAGTTCAGAATACACCACCATATTAATAGTCTAATAACATAGCAAAAGTACATCACCACTTTCATAGTCACTAAGTCAAATATTAAAATATTAGTGATTACTTGAAAGTCCTTGTCATGATATAAAACTATAAATTTAAGTTCAAACATAAAATGTCAAACGTTTACAATCAATCATGGCCCATTATTGATGATTGATCAATCTAAATCATATGGGTCATCAAAAAAACTAGCATTATTAGATGCTACATTTTGTGTAGAACTACAAATAGCATTCGTGGCACTCGCACAAGCACAACCACTAGCAGTAGCAATAGCACTGATACTACCACTCTCATGATCAGTAGCTGCTCCAGGCTCATAATCATCATCAATATCAAGTGCAGCCAAGTGACTTGTGGAAGCATCCAAGTCAAGCTGCTCTGGCTCAATATCCCACCTTATGTCTCCTTCTTTGTGGGAACTTTGCTTGTGTATAAGGAGGTGCAAGTTTGAATGCACATACACCAAGTCCTCTGCCTTTTTTGAATGCAGCCTATTGCGTTTTATTGAGTGGATGAAGGAGTATGTGCTCCAATTCCTCTCAGAAGAAGATGCACTAGCAACCTATTAAGACCAAATTAAATAGTTAAGAGTTACAAAATTTAACTAAACAAAATTATTAATTAAATTATTAATATAAAATTATAAATTAAAATTAAAATTACAAAATATAAAAATTACTTGGGATAAGATTTTTATTGCAATTGGTTGGAGGTGCATGTATTCTTGCCCATGGAAGTACCACCAACTATGAGCGATACCTATACTTCTCACCGAAAGGAAATTATCAAGATTCGATCAACCTCTGGAGCATACGCAAAACCGCGAACTCAGCCCTAAGCAGTCATACCCAGGTCCACGATGCGATTGAAGAGTCTCGAAGTGCTGCCTTGCTTTTACCGAGGCCTTTAACATCCCTACTCACGGGCAACTCTTGATGGGCGAAGAATCACCGAGGGACTATAGCCGGGACTCGATGCAAAAGCAAGAAGATGCAATGGAATGGTCATTTTGTTCCATCTATCAACCATGATTTCCTGTAGCTCTTTGAAGAACTTTTCATCAGGATCTTCCTCTTTTGCATTGATGATGGTTTTCATCTTCTCAATCATTGAGTCAATACCATCATATACTTCTCCCAAACAAGGTCTATCCATGTCTGTGTAACAGATCATGCTCAATATAGGCTCAGTGAAACTGACCAGGCACTCAACACAATCCCACCAACAATCATCTAGGGTCCTTTGCCTGACCCTATTTGCCCTTTCACTGCTAGATTGCCTCCATATGGCCCAATTAGGGCTGACTACCATGGCACAAAGTGCCTCATGAACCTTTATAAGTTGTCTCAACACAATTGTGTTGGAGGCAAAATGGGTCTCTGCAACCTTTTTGGAAATCAAAATTAAAATTAAAATGTAATTTAAATTTACAAAATCAAAATTGAAAATTAAAAGAAAACTAAAAATTTAAAAATATTGAGAATTAACTTACCTTCAACAATTCCAATTTTGAGAATTGTCTAAATATTCCTTGTGTCATATGGTGGTTGGTGACAAACATTTGGATGTCTTCTCCCTCAACATACACCTGTTTGATCCACTCAATTTTGGATCCAATTTTTTGTAGCATTAGATTGAGGGAGTGGACAACACAAGGTGTCCAAAAAATGTGTGGATACTTCTCCTCAATCAATAACCCAAGAGCTCTACAATTTTTGGCATTGTCGGTTACAGCTTGCACAACATTTTGATGGCCGACTTCTTCAATAGCTTGACAAAAGATGTTAGCAATAAATGGACCATCTTTCACCTATCCCTTACAATCCATTGCTCTAAAAAACATTGCCCCTTTAGGGGACATGGCAATAACATTGATCAATGGGCGATTTTTTGCATCTTTCCATCCATCAGAAACGATGGTCACCCCTGTTTCAATCCATGAATCCCTTATGGGCTTCAAAGAGTTTGCTACATGTTTCACCTCTTTCTCCAATAAGGTGCAACATACCTTCTCAAAACCTGGGCCCTTATACCCCTTTGGAGCCTCATTAATAGATTTCACCATTTTTTGCCAATATGGTGAACGAACAACGTTGAATGCCAATCCATTTGCATAGACGCATCTTGCTATGTCTTGATCAACAATCTCTCTTGCCTCATTATGAAATGAAGCTTCCAACGGTCCCTTAGATCTTTAATTTGATGAGGGCACGGTTTGCTCTTGAGGGATGTTCATAAATGGATGGCTTTCTGTAGGTGGATTATAAGTAGGTGGTGTAGGGGGTTTCATGGATCGAGATCCTTTCCTCAAAGGATGGCTTGTTTTAGGACTAACAACTTTTTGCTCTGCTTTTTCTTGCTCAGCAATATATTTCAACACTATGTCATTTGGAAGGCCTTTGCCATCATCTTTTGGAGATCCCAAACAAGGTTTGATTCCAGTATTAGAGATCCTACACAAGTGGGCTTTCACTCGACTCTATGAGCTCGTATATCGAACTTTGCAATGACTACAAATCCAAATAAATACTCCACCACTTGGACATTGTTGAACCATTTCTACATATTTCCAAAGGGGAGAGGTTGCATTTATTTTGAAATGAGATTCGGCTGTGGTATTAGAAGCGGATGCCATTGTAATACCTAAGGCACAACATATTGAAATAATTCTGGTATTGAAATTTGAAACTGAAAAAATTAAAAGA
>VDFB02180317.1:0-26258 GCA_007258455.2 Sequoia sempervirens
CAACTTCCATGATTTTTGATATAGCAAGTGAACACAAGCATCAAGGTATAATTGAACTAAGATGACCTAATCATTTCTTGCATAAACAGACAAAGATTAACCATGTTCTGATGCAAATGTGGAACTGTCATCAATAATACACTTTGGAAATCATGTCTCGTGACATATTTGCACCAAATTGATAGTTAACCTCAAGACAATAGACAAAGAAAAATCATCCTCTTTCCTCCCCACTCTAGTTCAATACATCATTGAGTGTGCTCTAGAGAGATGATATCAAAAATTCAAACAACCATTGGTCAAAATATAATACTGCTATTCCAAACATTATTCAGATTTTAGATCATCCAGATATGAGTCATGATATGGTACATGCTGAAAACTATTGTGATATGGATCAATGATTGAATAGTTGTCCATGTGATTTGATTGTTTGTTTTGCATGATTGGATTTTATGTCATTGTCTAGCTACTTCGGTAAAACCTGAAAGTTGGTTTCCCCCAATATGTGAATGTTTGCCCCCAGTATTGACACAACTTGCTGAAATGAATCTGTACAATGATCAAGCCATGGTAAGACGTTATCGCTCTAGGAAAATGATGGCAGTATGATGTTGATACGATTCTAAGATGATGGTGCATGAAATGAAGGCTGAAAAGCTAAGTGCAGAACATGAACTAATAAATGGAGGGCTACAAATAGCGTATGTTTGCCAGATTTTCACTATTTGTTTTTATTGCATTTTTCTATTTTTTTTTTTTTTTAAATTTTTTTAGGACATTTTTCTACTATTTTTGTGTTTCTTCAGGACATTTTTCTGCTATTTTTGTGAATTTTTTAAAGACATTTTTCTACTATTTTTGTGAATTTTTCTAGGACATTTATGGATGATGATAACTATTTTAGACATAATACTTTTTCAGGTGCATTTTGTTGATAGGTTCATAACATAGGTCCCCTTCTAGCGTTGATCACTTGTATGCTCCTGAATCATATACTGCGATGACCACGTAAGGACCTAGCCAATTTGGTTCAAACTTTCCTTTCTTCTCTCTATCTTGATGATTTCGCGGGTTCTCCTTCAAAACAAGATCACCAACTTGAAAGGTACATGGCTTGACTCTATGATTATAGCTATGAGACATCATTTGTTGATATGCTTTCAAGTGATCAGCTACTCATTGTCTCTTCTCATCAAGGAGTTCTAGTTCTTGCAATCAAGAAACTCTGTATTCATCATCTATTGTGAGACCCTTTAAGGACACCCTTAGTGATGGAATCTCAACCTTGAGTGGCAAAATGGCTTCTGCTCCATAGATAAGAGAAAATGGTGTTGCTCCTATTGGCATTTGGATGCTAGTTTTGTAGGCCCATAATGTGGGATTAAGTTGAACGTGCCAATCTTTCCCTGCATCACTCATAGTCTTCTTCAGGATTTTTAATATAGTTTTGTTCAAGGCCTCTGGTTGGCCATTCCCTTGTGGATAGTAAGGTGTTGAATATCTATGATGAATATGGAATCGTTCACAAAGTTCATCAACATCCTGATTCTTGAATGGTCGTCCATTATTTGTGATGATGGAGTTGGGAATGCCATACCAAAAAATGAGATAGTTGAGTATGAACGACGAGATTTGTTTTCCGATAACCTTAGTCAGAGGTACTACCTCAATCCACTTGGTAAAGTACTATGTCACTGTGATGATAAACTTGTGTTTGTTCGATGATGAAGGATGAATCTTGCCAAATAGATCTAACCCCCATTAAGAGAATGGTCAAGTGGGTGTGAACGGTTGAAGTTTTTGTGCAGGAACATGAATGAGATTCCCATGAATTTGACATTTAGAGCACTTTTTCATGAAAGTGAATGATTCCCTCTCCATAGTCGGCCTTTAATAACCCATTCTAATAAATTTCTTAGATAAGGTCAGTCCACTTGAATGAGTACCACAAATGCCACCATGAACTTCTTGTAAAGCCTTGTCAGATTCGTCACGTTCAAGACATCGAAGTAAAGTACCATTAAGACCGCAGCAATAAAGGGTGTCAGCGATAAGAGTATAGTGAGAGGATTGGTGAATAAAATTGTGCTTTTGGTTATGGGATAAGTCAAGTGGTAAGATGTCATCTTTTAGGTAGGCATAAATCTTGCCATACCAAGGTGAATCGGATCCTACTAAGTGGCAAATGATTTGGCTTTCAAGTGTGTCATAGGCAGGTGCAAATGATTGTTCCACCAGAAATTCATAGTTAGCCTGATTTTCTGGGAGTTGCAACAATGATACGATCATGGCCATGGCATCAACAACTTTGTTATCAAGTCTTGGAATCTGTATGAACTTGATATCCACGAAGTACTTCTCGAAATTGTCAATAATTTTCTTATATGGCGACAGTTTGTCATCTTTGGTCTGATAATCATCATTGATTTGATTAATGACTAACTATGAGTCACCATAAACTTGTAATTTTGTAATCCTCCATTCCAATGCTATCTTGAGTCCAATGATTAAAGCTTCATATTCGGCTATGTTATTAGTGCATGGAAACATTAGCCTATATGACCGAGGAATAGTATTTCTTGAGGGGTGACAAGGAGTATGCTTGCCCCTGATCTGTGTTGAGTGAAAGAACCATTAAAGTAAAAAAACCAAGGTTGCTTTGATTCTATCGTGAAGACATCGACATCCAGAAATTCAATGTGCATGGGATGCTCTGCTTGTAGAGGTGCTTCAGCTAGTTGATCAATGATAACGTGTCCTTTGATTGCTTTGTGATCAACATAATGAATGTCAAACTCGCTTAGGATCATGACCCATTTTTCTAACCTTCCTATCAATGTAGCCTTGCTTAGTAGATACTTGAGTGGATCAATCTTTACAACAAGATTGATGGTGTGAATTAACATATAGTGTCAAACATTTTTGTGATGCAAAGACTACCATGAGACAAGCCTTCTCGATGAAAGTGTATTTGAGTTCATGACCTATTAGTGTTTGACTAATGTAATAAATTACACGTTCCTTTAGTGTAGAGTCCTCTTGTGCTAATAATTCCCCAAAAGATGTCTCCGTTACGGCAATATATAAGATTAGAGGTTTGTTTGGATTTGGTGGTACTAGAACTGGTGGGTTCATCAGGTACTATTTGATCTATTGAAAGGCCAATTCACACTTATCATCCCATTTGAAAGGAACATTTTTTATGCAATAGATGTGTGAAAGGTAGGATTTTATCGGCCAGCTGTGCAATGAATCTTCGTATAGATTGAAGTCATCCCTATAATGACCTCAACTGACTGATATTCCTTGGTGGAGGCATTTCCATGATTGCTTGCACCTTGGTAGGATCTACTTCAATTCCTTTTGTTGATACTATGTATCCTAAGAGCTTCCTAGATGTGACCCCAAAAACACATTTCTTGGGGTTGAGGCAAACTTTGAACGTTTCCAACCTTGCAAAGATTTTAGATAACACTTCGAGATGTCCTTCTCTTGTGTACGATTTGGCAAATATGTCATCTACATAATCTTCCATGAATGTGTGCATCATGTCATGAAAAATTGTAGTCATAGCTCTTTGGTAAGTAGCCCCGATGTTCTTTAGACCAAAAGGCATGACATTCCAAGAGTAAGTCCCCCAGGGACATGTAAATGTTGTTTTGTCCTAGTCTTCAGGTGCAATATTGATTTTCTTATAACCAGAAAAACCATCCATTAGTGAATACATGGCATGGCCAGCTGTCAGATAAACTATAGTATCGATGCTTGGATGTGGGAAGTCATCCTTAGGACATGCCTTATTAAAATCTTTGAAATATGTGCACACTCTGAAACTTTTGTCAAGCTTGGATACAGGAACGATGTTGGAGATCCACTCTGCATAGTTGATCGATGTTATAAATCCCACATCAAGGAGTTTTCAGAGTTCTTCTTTAACTAGTAGTGCAACATGAGGATGTATCTTTATGAGTTTTTGTTTCACCATTTTGACTCCTGGTTTGATGGAAAAGTGATGCATTATAAGATCAGGATCAAGACCTAGCATGTCTGCATAAGACCAGCAAAAGTTGACTTGATTTGTTTTGAGAAATTCCATGAATTCAAGTATTTCTTTATCTATCATTAAGGAAGCTAACTGTAGGATCTTTGGTTTTTTTTGTAGTTTCAAGATTAACTTCTTTTTTAGGCTCAATCAAGATAGGAAATCGCTCATGATAATGCTCCAGGAAAGTTTCAAATATCCCATCATTAGGTGCCTTAAAAAGGTTTTCACCATCTAATACGCTCTTTATTTTATCTTTTGTTTGATCTAATACTGCCAGATCTTAGTTTTCACCATTAGATCTTTCTTTTTTCTTTTTTTTTGTAGCTAAGAGACTTGACACTCTCTTGATTAAAGACTCTATGCCAAAAATTGCTAGTGGAACAATCATTTGTGTCATCTGTGGAAAGGAAATTCATGATAGACTCGTTGCTTGGGAACATAGGTAGATCGATAGGTCCAGATGAATCCCAGTCAATGAGATTAGGATGGATTAGTGGTAGTGGGTCATTGGGTTGCATTAAATTGGCTATGGTTATGGTCATAATGGAGTTTTCTATATGATTTGAGGTATGAGGAAAATCAATGATGGCACTGTTATCATGATAATCTTGTCTAACTAAATCTGACTCAGTATCACTAGAATCATAGTCACCTTGTAGTTCAGATTCTTGCGGTTGGGACCCCGACCCTTCACCTTCAATTAGAGTTGGGGTGTACCTATGTGCCACATCAACCTTTTTGTCCCTCTAGAACTCATCATTTTAGATGGTGTCCCATTCATATTCACCAGAATCCATGTCAAAGTTATTATCCACAAAACTCTGAATTGTTGTCAAACAGACTTCCCTTGTATCAGACCCTTCTTGCAATGTGAGGATAGTATCATGAAACTGCTTAGATGGTATTTCTTTTGAGTTAGTATCATAGCCTAGTCATTTTTTATCTTTTGCAGCAAGTCCTGGAAGGTGAATAGGCTTAACTACTCCTTTTCTTTTTCTGATAGGACCATTACCATCATAGCCCATCTTTTGCATGATTGAATATACTTTACCATATTGATCAGTTGGTAGTTTGATATTAAGAACTATTTCATATTCATCTTTATAGAACCAACTTAAAACTTCTCTATCCTCAGAATCTTCCATGGGGAATTTTTCTTTGATAAATCGTCCATTGAACTTTGTATTTGGCTCTGTTGGTGGTTGCGTTGATGTGGATGCTACAGAAATTTGTTGTTATACGATAGAGGGTTGTCCATGTGACTAAGGTGATATAGGTAGATTAGCAAGATAGAGAGAGTACTCCCCTACTCCATTTTCCTTGAACCATAGTTTCTTGTCAAAGCTTTTGGTTAATTGACTAATTTATGTATCAATTTTGAAAAAAGTACTAACAGGAGCCTCTCGATTGTTGGGAACCAAAGTGTCTTGACTAGCTTTGATGTTGGTACAAGTATGACTATTTGAATTATCAACTGGTATTGTGATATCCTATCCATCATAAGGAAACTTAATACATTGATGAGATGTGGATGGAACAGCTTGCATTTCATGGATCCAAGGATGACCCAACAAGATGTATGTGAGATCGCGATCTAATACTTGACATAAATTATTTTTGATAATAGCTCCCACTCTGACTGGTAGAATGATTAAACCCTTGGATGCTCTCTCCTCATCATCATAGGATTTAATAGTAATCTTTCTTCAGGGATCAATGTAGTCATCAGAAAATCCTAAAGCCCGAACTAACTTCATAGTATATATGTTCAAACTAGGACCACCATCTATTTGTACATGTTTGACATGAAACTTGTGGATCATGACATCTAAGTATAGCGATGAATTATGGGGATGTGTCATGGAAATGTCATATTTTTTGGAGAATGAGAGGCTTGTGGGTGTGGACAAGTGTCCCACCATGGCTTGAAATCGGTCCACATCCAGATCAGTGGATACAGTTGTTTCAATGAGGGCCTTTTCTAGAATTTCCTTGTGTGCTGGGGAAAGCGTCAGGAGTTATAAGATAGAAATCCAAGTAGGAGTTATTCTAAGTTCATTGACTAAGTCATATTTATGTTGAGGTAGGGGCACAACGGATTTTGAAGAAGTTCCCTTTAAGACAACTTTAGCTTGTGCTCTTGTTGTTGCGTTGACTTCTCTATATTCCATCTTTTCTTTAACTTTAATAGCATTGACCTGCTCATCATCAGTTTAGATATGATTGATTATATGATCATTGATATGATTCAAACTTTTCCCCGAAGACTCACCCTTTTGATAGTTGGGAAAAGGGTTGTGAAATGCTTGGTGGTCTTCGTTTGATTGTTTGTGTCCTTCTATTGTGGTGGTGCAATTTTTTATTAAGTCTTGGAATTTATTTTTCAAGGCTTGACAATTATTTGTGGGATGGAGCTTGCACCGATAATAATCACAATAGTATGCATCATTCCATGATGGAGGTTTCACACTAGGTTCAAAATTGTGTTGAGGCAGAAAAGTAAGAGCATTTTTAGCCATCAATTCTTTGAATGCAGATTATAAGGATTGACCCAATGGAGTAAAAGTTCTTTTGCTAGAGAAGAGTGAAGATCATTGTGGATTTGTGTTTGAGGTATTTCCTAAGGCATTGTTGTTGTTATCATTTCCATGGTAACCTTGATTGGTGGCATTCCCTTGATTGGGAGAAGTTTGATTCACGTTATTCCTCAGAGGAGGAGGATTGTTTCCCTAATTTGTGACTGAGTTAACATTGTTATAGTTATTGTTGCGAGGAGCACTTGGAGCACTAAGAACAAATGGCTTAGTCGAGACATGATTTTCATCTTCAACACCATCATTCACCATATTTTTTTTGCGAGTTCAAAACTTAGATTTGTCATTGTGGTGATTTGACGAGATATGATTGTCCTTGTCAAGTTTTATTATCCCTCTCTGGACCAAGGCACTTTCAAAGGTGATGGCATTTTCAATCAATTTCTAAAAAGAGGGAGGACAATGAAGATTAAAACAATAGCTCATCTCTTGATCTAAGTTGTTTATGAAAGTGGTGATCTTTTCCTTTTCAGCAACATGGCACAGATATCTAGCAAACAATACTCTCCATCTCTAAAGAAATGTAATAAATGGTTCACTAGGTTTCAGTTTAGCCTTGCAGATATCAATCATGGTTATTTGATGTTGTATGTTGTAGGAATATTGCAATATGAACTCATTAATCAATTCCTCAAATGTCTTGATAGGCGGTGTGATTTTTGATAGCCATTCCATAGATTGGCCTCCAAGACTTCTAGGAAACAAATGCATCAAGTATGTGTCCTCATGAGAAAACTCTAAAGTCATATTTCGAAAGTCCCTAATATGATCGATTGGATCTGATTTCCCATTATAACAATCAAACTTTGGGATTTCACAATGTTTGGGAAATAGGATCATGTTGAGACATCGGTCAAAAGGATAAGGACAAATGTCATCAAGAGTGTATGTCTTTTTTGTGGCTCCCCCTTGTAGATCTTTAATTTTTCCTTGTAGTGCTTTAATTTGTTGAGACAAGGCACTAATATCAGACAAGGGTATTTCATCACGATTACTCTTTATGTTTTCAGTATCAAAATCATGAGGAAATTTAGCTCCTTTGTCAGCTAAATACAAGAAATATTTTTCTTTATTGCACTCCAAAATATTTTCTAAGGCTTTTTGAAATTTAGGATCTTGCTCAGCCTCTCTAAGATGTTCTTCATCTCATTCATCATCACTATCTACAGGATTTTTTCTCATATCCCTGTATTTATGGAATGGGTTTTCTTCTCTTTCAGCCATGTTGTTGTTAAAGAGGGGATTTCAATTCACACTATAAAGGGGATTACTATTCTCACCTTCTTCTTGAGCTTGTTTGGTGTGATCTTCTTGTTGAATATCCTCTTTCAGCTTATTGTATTGAGATCTTGTAAAAATAGGCATATGATTTTGAAACATTCTTCTAGACTTAGATCATAATTTGATAAGTGCACAAATGATGATGTTTTTGATTTGATAAGATGAAAATCTTATGATATGATCAAAAGATGTTCCTAATTCTTGATTGTGGCTTCCAATGATAAAGGATATCAGAATCCTGTTGGGGAAGTTGAATCAATAATCAGAAATTTGTTTGAAAGGTGCACTTTTAAGATTTGATCCTTGTTTTTGAAGAATGATAAGTATATCAAATAGCCTAATTAAGATCACTGAAGGATTTGACTGGGATGTGTTGGATGCTCAATGGAAGGTTGTGGTAGATAATCAAACTCAAGAGGTTCATTGCGATTGTGTCATTGAGATAGAGCTCTTCTTTGGAAATATGCTCGTGAATATAAAGGCTCTATAGCGTACTTGTCAGTAAACCCCTTAGAAAAATCTTGGTATCTATGGAGAAACTCATGGTGATGAAGCAAGACATTTTGAATTTTATACAAAAACTTTCTACATTGCACAGTTTTCTTGTAACCTAAATGTTTCTTAGGTTTCTTGATCCTATTGATAATCGATTTCTTGAAATTTTTAGTTGATTTCCACTCTCTAAGCATGAGCGAAATTTCAAAAGGTTACTAGACCGAAGATGTTATAAACTCAGATCTATCAACAGTAATTTTTTTGGAAAATAACAGATGCACTACTTTGTACCCTGTATGCACTACAGAAACAGGTATATGCACCAGAGAAATAATCAAATGTGCTACTTTGTGTCCTATATGCTATAGAAAAATGCTTTGACAATGACAAACTATTTACAAAATATTCATTCTATGCACTAAAAAAGGCTCTAAATGTGCTGAACTAGCTAGTGAATGCACTAGAACAGACCTTATATGTGCTACTTTGTGTCCTAGATGCACTAAAATAGTTTTCCAAAGTGGTTTTCATACAGTTTTGAATAGTTTTCAGCAAAATTTTCCCATGTTCATCTTGGATGATCTTTTATCTGAGTTAATGTAATTGAAAACACAACAAACACTCTGAAAACAATTGTTTTTAAGCCCTATACTAAACATCAATTGTATGTTCAATTTTTTTTTTCAAAAAGTGTTTTCATAGGTTTTGTACATAACAAACAATTCAAGCAGATTCACTCTTAGTACTCAAGTAGGTCATCCTAATAATCAACAACCCACATCTTAGAACTGTGTCGACTCACATAGCCATGTCACCCCCGAAGGGGTGCCCATGTTTTAATCTTTTCCAGACATGTACTCAGAGTGACAGAAGTGGATACTGGATCCCCTAAGCAAACGGTCCTTGGCAGTTATATGGTGAGTGTCTTGGGGGCAGTTTCTTCCCTCCCCTTGCACTGTAATTATTAAGATGTTCAGAAACTGACTTTGGCTGGCTACTACACTAGGTTCTTAGTAAGGGTTTTCGTTTGGTGCGGCAATAATAAATCCCTCAAGAGACCTCCAAACTGTTGTTCCCTCGCCACACACACCCCGTTCTGAATGGGGACCCTCTTTTCTTCCACTTGTCGGGTTATTTTTTGTTGTTGTTCGTTGCCACCTCATTTTGTGTGCATGTTTTATTTTTGGTGCCCCAGATGGTCAATGTTGCTTCTAAGTTTCACCTTAAGTTGACCGTTCCTTCCCCTTTTAATTTTTTTAGGTTCTGATGCTCTGCAGAGTCTCCTCGATAATTTTCCCCTTCCAACGGCCCCAGGACCTGCTAGGCCCGGGCATTCCAGTTTCCTTTGTTGGGTTCCCCCATTGCACCCGCCGTTCCAAACAACACTTGGGTCGCATCTTCCCAGATCCTGGGGTCTGGACCTCCATTTACTGTCTGCTAAAAACTGCGAAAATCTTGACGGCTGCAAAACCCTTCGGGCCCGAGACCCCGGAGTTCCACTTCAGGGGTTCCGTGGGTGCTTCGCCATTCCTCACAATGAACTTCTAACAGAGTTCTGCCTTCTGGGCCCCGACCTCCCCTTTACCATCGGTGATTCCCGAGTTGAACTTATCCAGTGCCTACTAACTTGCGCCTTCCCGGTTTCCGGACCCTGGGTCTCCCACCACCGTCGATGAATTCAAAATCACCTACATCACTGCTCACCGTACCTGCATTTAATAGGGCCATTAATGGTGGTGGAGGGTATAAAAGACCCGCTCAAGCCTATCATTTTCACTTGAAAATGTTGTAGGGAGTGATCAGAAAACTCGCTAGAGGAGCCCACCATCTTTGACACCTTCATGCTCATCGCTCTCACCATCACTTCATCGATCATAAGTGGATCCCACATCTCCCCGCATTGAGTATTCAAGGTAGGTTCTCCATTCACCCTCCCGAGCATTATTTTCATGATTTCTAAGGATTAAAATGGACATTAGACCCCAAAACAATGTATGAATGATGAACCATAGTGTCACAAAAAAAACCCATGCTTTGAAAACTTAAGAAAACCTTCGAGGGTGCCCTCATGACCGATCCAGAGCTCCACCTCACCTCAGCTGTTCTTCACACAAGGAGATCATCCCCTTTGGCCTCGAGACCTATCTTGGCCATCCAAACCAAAAGTGATAAACCTTCTTTCCACCGGAAATTTCCCCCTTCAGGCCCGAGCCATCGGACTTCCTTGTTTAGAAGTCAGCCTCGATGCCGCCATGTCGAAACAGCAAACTTTCCTCGACCACCCGTCTGTCGGGGCCCGCCCTTCTCCTCACTGCGGGCATTTCAAAACTGATCATGTGCCCTTCGAACTCATAGATCCCGCCCCCTCTGGAGCTCCTTTTGGATTCTGCTGTGCCTACCTCCAAGGTTTTGGTGGAGCCCTGCCATCCAAGCCCAGAGCTTCCATTCTCCATTGGAATCCCAGCTAAACTCAGGGTGGCCTTTCCATTTTTGAGATCCAGACGCTGGATCTCCGTCTGACTTTCGGGCTTTGTCGACTGGGAGTCCTTTCCTCATGCACTATCCCAAGGAGAAAAACTCACACATCCCTCTGAGCTCTAGGCTCCGCCCTTCCATCTGCTTATCCTTCATCGAGCACAGAGCGAGTCGGCAAGACACAATGAGGTCGCCAAAACCTTTATCCGACTTAGAGGTTATGCCAAAGACTCCTTCGTTGGTGAGACATGATGAGTTCACCATGACCTCAAGGTGATAAAACCTTTCTCCTGGCGAATACCCAATGTCCTTCCACCCACCAGACTCTGCCTTCCCGTTCACCACTAGGGTACAATTTGAATAATGAACGCCCTCATCCGTGCTGGGCTCCGGCGATCGGGATTCCTTCCCTCACCCGCCATTCCAAGCGAAACTCTCGCCCCACCCCTTCGACCTTCGGGAAGTCTGGCCCACTAGGTCTGAATTGTCCAAATGCCCTCAATCAAAAGATCAATGACATTGGGAGATAAAGGGTCATGTTATGCTTAATAGATAGATTGTTTAAAATGGATGTTATCTTTAAGATTTTGGCTAACATGAATGCTTTTGTGATTTATTATGCTAACTACGCCTTTGCTTGCAGAATATATGGAATCAGGTGTAGGACCTTCAGGGGTACCCATCGAGAAGGACAAAGGGAAAAGATCAGACAAGATTCCTCGAGGGAAAGAGGACAAGGACCAGATGAAAAACCAATTCCAGGACGAGCCTCTACACTCAAAATTCACCACGGATTGGAAGGAGATCATCGATACCAACATAGGCCACGCCAATATTGATGAATTCACACAAAGGGTCAGGGTCAAACCAACAACTAAAAATGCAAGGCTAATAAGGCAAAGTGGAATAGCAAAGGCTGCTAGGTTCCCTCCATCCTTCATGGCCCGCGAGTTGGTCATGGCTTGTCGGGAGCACAAGGACAATCATTGATAGAGAGGGCAATGTCCTCACCAACATGTCAGCTGAAGGAATCACAAAAACCTTACATATTCCCACATTTCAAGAAATGGAAGCGCCCAACATAGAAGAATGCCAAGCAACATGGGATGATAATCCGGCGAGATATAAAAGGGTAATAAACCAGCATTGGCTCAAAGAAAAGCAGGGCAGCGCTACGAAGGTTCCTCAAGAACTCTTCCGCAGTGACTTCCACAAAGATTACCACGACTTGGTCACCATGTTAAGCAGGATTATGGGTCTTCCTGTAGCCGCCTACTTTCAAGAATGGATGGTGTACTTTGTTGAGAAAATTCTTCAAGGGAATGAGGATGTCACCACAAAGACTTCATTCTATTGGGGAGGTATAATAAGCAACTGCTTCCATGAGCAATTCGTCAACATGAAGAAGAGCTCCAAATTTTATATGACTTCCTATCTTGTCTATTCCTTGGTAGATCGGAGACAGTACAACAGGTTATTTGTGGCACTCG
Source organism: Sequoia sempervirens (assembly GCA_007258455.2). NCBI lineage: Eukaryota > Viridiplantae > Streptophyta > Pinopsida > Cupressales > Cupressaceae > Sequoia > Sequoia sempervirens. Next base: position 12,384 of record VDFB02180317.1, read on the forward strand.
ATCAGGAGCAGGGGCGAAGACTCAAGGCATATGATAGGTACCCGCAGCTCCAGTACTGGAACTTCAAAAGGGAATACTGCAGAGTAAACGACACCTTCATTAGCTATATTATCAGAATGATTGCAGAAGACTTCGAGAGGAGGGTTTCCCATAGTGCCAGGGCACTTTTGAAGTAGTATGCCTTCCTCTTCATTCAGTACATGAAGTTTACATACATCCATGCCTAGGGCTTCACTAAAATGCCAAATAGGTTGCCTCGATACCCCAACGACCAAATCATCCTTCTAGAGCTTTCCCAAAAACTCCAACACATATAGGCAATCTTCAGCAGCAAACACATAGTAGGGATTTCTTACCCCATGACTTTGGGCTAGGGCATGTATAGACTACAAACTTTCTAGTGTGCTAGTAACTCCGAGAAAGAACTAAAAGATTACCATTTCTACCTACACACTGCTCGCTCGCGGATAGACCTGCATGGCCATGTCAGGAAGGAATTGGGACCAAGGTTCTCTCATTTGGACCACATTGAAGACTTATGGGGGGATTGCCAAGATGATAAAGAGGTACGTGCAAGGAACTATATACAAATGATTGTGCAGTTTGTAAGGAAGGTGCAGCCTTTCCCCATACCAGACTAGGTCGAGGAGGACGAGAGCACCATAATGCACCCCAAGTACCCTGCAGTCGCCAATTTTCTGATACCAACAATTAACTGGGATGAGCAAGAGGTCGATGACCTCGACACTATAACTAAACCAATCTTGGCTCGTAATAAGGAGTGGGTCGATGGGCAAGTAGCTTAATTAAAGCGACAAGGAGTAATTTTAACTTACGAGGGCCTCAAAAGTGAGCCAAGTGCCACAGAAGATGTCGCTGCCACCACTTCTATCGGCGAGACCTCCAAGTCTCCTTCAGTCACCAGATCCGAGAAGAGAAAGGGAACAAAAATAGAATAGTCCCCAGACCCCAAGGTCTATGCAAGGAAAGAAGCGGGAGACTCACCCTCCAAAAGGCTCAAACAAGCAGGGAGCACCACAGAACAACCCTCAACTTAGGACGAGAAGGTGAGGGGTACGGATCAATTGGAACCTCTCTTGGCTTACCCTGCCCTTGCCATTATGCCACCTACCTCTCTAGCTATGATTGCCACATCCCCGCCGGTAGTGGACATTTATGTCCATCTTGCCCCTTCGCCTCTGGCCGAGTCTGTAATAATTGTCGACTCCTATTTTTCCATACTACGCCCCCTTCATCCATTGCCATTGCACCAACCACATCACTCCCTCTGGCAATGGTGACTACACCTATTCTCATTTCCACCATGCATGCCTGAGGCTCTCTTGAGGAATATGCATAATCTTCCCCCTAAGCTATCCTAGATCTTAATGGATCCCGCTCTTCAAGTAGCCCTTGCACAAGCCCTCACTACTACTTAGCCTTCACAACCGCCGATAGGGCCACTGGCTATGGAAGCCACCATGCTAATCTCTAAGGAGTGGGAGGAACGAGAAAGAAAAGCCTCAAGGGCCTATGAGGAGAAAGTCGATGAATACCACGAGCACCCGGAATATGAGCACCGAGTAATTAATAGGGTGGCCTATGAAGAGAAGGGAACTAGTTCCTCAGAGAGTGGGGACAAGGAAGGTAGCACTGGTGGCAGGGTAATCGTGTAGGCCTTTAATGATGATCTTGAAGAAGAACTGGCCCAACAGCCAAAGGACACCGAATCAAAGGTAGAAAGGCCACCCCTTGAAGAAGAACGGAAACAAGAAGACAAAACTGAGGGTGGGACCCAAACTATGGAGAGCCTCGAAGTCGGGAAATTCATAGAACATGTGCATGAGATTGAACAAGCTGAGGACATGAAAGAAGAGGAGACGGTAGAAATAGAAAGTCCCATACAACAACTATCCACCGTGCTTCCTATTAATTGCCTCGTGTTCGCCCAAGATTCTGAAAAGGAAGAGAAAGATGCTACCAAGTAGAAAGAAAAGTCCCCAGAAGAAAAGGGAGTGGAAACCTTGGCCTTGACTGAGAGGGGTGAGGGTGGCCATGATTCACCTAAGGGAAAATCTGATGTGGCTGAATGGTTAGAGAGGTAGCTCGAAAGAAAAACCCCTATACTAAAGGACCCAAGGGCGAGGTTAGAGGCCATCTTGGCTCAAGCTCAAATCATGACAAAGAAGGAGAAGAAGCCCAAAGTCTAATCTAGGGTGACGATGGATTCTTTTGGGTCTCGAGTAGTGCAAATAGCAACACCTATGATTGGCCAAGCTGGGGTAAGTTACAACATCTCCACCATCAACTTAGGGACCACCACCAGAGAGTAGAAAGTCAGGCATCTTGAGGAGTTAGTGGCTACAGTGGTGCATTTGATAAAACAAGATAAGATCTTGAAGGATGAGCTCAAGGCACAGGTCGCAGCTTTAACAAATTACATACAACAATGGTCTTCAGTGGACAACCTGCCTACCACATCCACAATAGCACCCCAGTTGCTATCCAATGAGTAGATCGATAAGATGGAAAGAAGGAAGAACTTGGAAAAGACCACACAGGACTCGTTCTGACAAGTCTTATACGTCAGAAACATGGGAATTAGCTGGGCTGTGCGAATAGCCAACAAGTTCTTAGACCTATTACAGTCTCTAGAGGGCACAAGGAAGCTCTGCACTAATTTCCCTATGACCTACAACTCCACCTTTCCAAGGATCGAGGCTATCATTTAGATGCCAAAAGCCATGTGGAAAAAGGAGCTTGCATATAAGAAAGACGATCATTGGCTGATGGATGTATAGTGATGGGACTTTGACAACTAGAGGGAAAGACTACAACAAATCATGAGCAAGGTGGATCCAGACATTGAATGGATCAAGGAAATCAGGGCAGAGTGCGCTCGTTATCTCAAACTGATGACAAAGTACGACATGCCCATAGTGCAAATGGATCTAGAGAAGATAAAGCCCTACTTCTAAAAAAAGATGAAGGACGAGATGTCTGGTGAAATCACAGTGGAATTCATGGGTTTTGCTGCCCGTGCCTTCAATCAATCAGAGCTATTTAGGGACCAAGGCGCAAAGTATGATGAGGATTGGAAAAAGCTGGAAGATAACGTGAAAGAATGGAGCTACTAGGTGCTGTGATATGAAATCGTTGAAATAAACAAGCTTCAAGTAGTCATCCTCAAGTCCATAGAATACACAACTTCTAAGAGGCAGGAGGACAACCCTGTCAAAAATGAAAAACTCGCTAAATAGTAGCTACAGTAAAACAACAATTGGCTAGAAGACAAAGGTGCTACAGTGCCGTTAGTAGAGGACAAAATAAGGAAAATGACAAAATGCAATTTTAAATTGTGATATATTGGGGGGTAGGTGAAACCCTATTTTGTAATGAATCTTTGCCACACAATAAAAATTGATCTTGGACATTCATTAGATCTTTTTGGCACTATAAATAGAGCTCTCATCTCATTTGCAAGGAGAGTTGAGTTCTTGTAAAAGCATGCTATAGAAATTTATAAAAAAAGGCATTGACTTGGTGCATTTTCTAAGTTTCTCACATGTTGCTTGATTCAATCTCCATTGTTAGATGTTTAACTTAGATTTTATTGATGTTCTAGTTAACTATTTCCTTGCTTTGGTAAATTTTAGGATTGTTGTCCTGTGATCATGAAAATTTTTGTTGTGTTGATGACTTCTTGGTCTATACTTTTTGTTGTTTACTGATGGTAGATAGCTGTGTAAAGTTAATCTAGACTTAAATCTAAAGCTGCTCCACACTTTCATCTTTTTTCATGCATGCATATGGTGAATGACAAATGAAACATTTGCATACCTTAGAAGATAGCACAAATTCCATGAGATTGTGAGATTTCTGGTTAAGTGGAATATTGTTTCAAGAAGCTATCCATTGTAGGAACTCCATCATCACTGTTCACAATTAGTTGCAGATCTAGGAACCTCCTCTCTTCTCTATCCTTTTTTATTTTATTTAATGAGTAACCTATGCTAAGGTTCATTGCACATTGTAAAGCTAAATCCAATGATAAACATAGAGTTTACGAATGATGTTTGAACCTATAGTAGAATGCACAATAACTTCCCTATCTTAAAAACTCTATTTCAAGATCCAACTTTCCATGCTTTGTAATACCTATGTAAGACCACCTTGTGATTCTAGCAAATCACATCAAACAACTAAGACATTCCAAGCACTGTCAAGACCTGACATTAGAGACCTTGGGATAGTGTTCTGCAATATAATTGTGGAAGATTGTCTTTCAAGAGAGGTAGTGCATCTATGCATTACTTGTGTTGAAAAGTACATAAAAAAAACAACAGAACTGGCGCTAGAGGGAGGGCTTGACACGTTGGGAATACGAAGCTAAAGGTTAAGGGTGAAGCTGGGTTGAATCGGATCGTTCTCCCCGGAAATATTTCAAAGAGTTCTAAGGTCAACACCAAACAAGGGAGAATTTTAAGAATTACAGCCTGCTACAAGGGCAAAACGAGTTAAGGGAAGTAGCATTCCCTCTTCCTCTTCCTCCATTCCACCCACTTCCATTCCTCCCTCACCTTCATTCGGCTGGCCTTCGTCTTCTGCCCAACCATCTCAAACTGCATTTGCACCTCCTATCTCTGGTAGCCAGGGGATTGCTCCTCTCCTGACCCTTCTAGCCCAGGGCACAGTCCAATCAGCTGTAGCTCAAGTGCAGTCCCAGATTGTTGTTCTATCGTAGATACAACCCCAACTTGCCATTTTTCAACTATAGATACCACCTCCGCCACCCTCCATGGCTTGGTTAGCACATAACTTGCCGATACATTTCACCGCTTATCATGATATGCCCAAGAATCCAGAGGGCTTTTGTTCGAAGTTTCATCCTCACAACCTACAGAGAATAGCTAAGGAACATATCAAAATATTTGAGACGACCATCACTGAAATGCAAGTCGACCACAAGGATGTCACATGCCACCTTTTTCCACATTCGTTAGGGGAAGAAGCCTTCTATTGGTATATCAATATGCCAAGGGGATCCATTACCTCATGGAATCTAATGAAGAATGTCTTCCTGCAAAAATATAAGATTCTCATCAACCCTTCAGAACTTTACCATTAGTTTATGTTTGTCAGAAGGGAAGTCAACGAATCTATTGGGTCCTTCAATGATCATTTTAATTGGGCCTATACAAGGATTTAGGACCCATACCTTCATAATGATGCTGCGGCTCTCCCAATCTACTATGCAGCATTGGGTAACCTGACGTCGGCTTTGGTGAAAAGGATGCGCCCACCACTCACTACCCTGGTGACTGCCTATACAGAGGCTATTGTCGCAAGTGTAGATTTGGGACAGAATATCTCTGGCCCACTACCTTCTTTGGGGCCGATAGCTCACCCAATGTAGATTCAAAGACTGAATCAGGCATTCGCTCATCAGACCCCTCTTATGAATCAAGTACCTCAGTTGCCCATTGTCCCACATCCGCGGTAGCCACTGAATTATGTGCCTCTTGCACCTTCTTATTTGCAGCCTCAACCACAGTATAACTATTCTCAGGCTACTTCACAATAGCAGGCATATTCCTAACAGACCTAGGTGCCATTGTACCTATAGAGACCAGAATTTCCTCCAGCTTATCAGAATCAGCCGACAGCCCCACCCGCTTTTCTCCAAAATCCAACGCTGTCGCCTGGGAATGGGACTGAGAAAGACAAGTTAGAGGAACTGATTGAGATGATAAAAAAAATTTCCATGGAAATGACGCACCTAAAAAATTAGAATAATTAGTTACAAGCCTCCTAGTGTAATTTCTAGGCCAATCTTAACCGGGACAACCGGGACAGTAGGGATAATCGAGAAGCAAGCACTTCCTCTGAATAGACCTATGATAGGGGGAAAAACGCTAATCAAAATTCAGAAAGGAGACCTTCTCAGACGCAGAATCGCACATGGAACACTAGGCCCAATAACAGAGGTGTCCCTATGCCTTTCGATCAACCGGAAAGCAATGAAAAAATGACCAGTGGAGTATACCTTGCCGAGGCAGCCTTGTCCGGATGGTGTAGGATTCATAAAACCAGCAGACATTATGAGTTGGATTGCCCTGAATTCCAAATAGCTGTTGAAATATTCCAGTTGGAAGTGCAGAATGTAGTAGACAATGCTAGTTGTAGGGACATCGTCCCATCTGAGCCATACGATTCCTCCTGTCTCGTGATTAATCAAGTGTCATTTCTACCAGGCGACCACAACGAGCCTAAAGTTGAGCCTGCTCCTATTGAGGGTGAAGAAGTGCAAGAGGTAAGTGACGAGCAAAATTTGACTCAATTTTTTGATTCAGTAGATAATGGTCTAGTAGATGAAGAGGAGTCATTTGTAGATGAGGTCCACATGTTCCATCAAAGGTTGACTCCCTACTTCCTTAGGAATAGACAGGCGGGTGGACCCTTTACAACTTCTACCTCACCAAACAATTTTGCCACTCCACCTGATCCTAATGCTAGCAACAACCCTGGACTTCCCCATATACCTATCCAATACCTCAACAAGAATGGGTCTCAAAACCAGTCACAAAATCAGCCTCAAGGCCAACCCCAAAATTTGTCTAGTCAAACGAAAGTCCAACCTCCTCGTTTTGCCATAGGCCAAGCTATTAGTTCAGAAATTGAACAAATGAGTGAGTACATGGTGAAAGAGTTCAAAAGGGTAAAAATCAGTTTGTTAGCCTTTGAATTACTCAAAGTCCCTGCTATAAGGCAGGCCTTCTTTAGGATCCTTAATGGAACTCCATCTTCTAGTATAGCACAAGAAATGCCAGCTAAGAGGGTTACCTTTGAAGAGCTTAGGCAAGAACCAAAAATACAGGATAATACCGAGAAAAGGAAGGATATCCCTATAAATCAATCCACGAGTAAACAAATTGAAAAGGAACTAGAGCAGAGTAATAGGTAGTTTTTCAAGGACCTACCATTTAGGTAGAACAGGGATAAAGGCAGTGATCAGAACAAAGGTCAAGTAGCTCACGTGGATACGCCTACGAGCATCTTCCAAGGGAGATTGGAAACTCCCCCTTTCCTGACCACCATTAGGATCTTTGGGAAGAACCTGCATAACTGCTTGCTCAACTCAGGAGTGTCTGCCAATGTCATGCCCTTGGTAGTATGCAAGGCTCTTGGCATCACCACCACACCTTCAAAGAGGAAGGTCACTCAGCTAGACAAAACAGAGATTATCATCGTAGGAGAAATAAATCGGATCCCAATGCAAATTTCCATAGACCCAAAGATACAACAAGTTATTGATATTCAGGTGGCAGACATTCCCGATGCATATGGAATTATCTTGGGAAAGGAGTTCACCAAGGCACTGAATAGATATACCGCCACAGACCTTTCTCACATATGGCTACCATGGAAGGGGCTACCAAATCAAATATGTATCGACCATGAACCACGCATGAAATACATGATCACGAAGTACAATAATATTAATGAGGTGTTGTTTGTCGAGACCAACCTGGGGAATTACTATCCTTTTTCCTACCAAAACAAGGTCGAGCTCTAGGAGGAATGTGCTGACGAAGTACTCCTAGTGCTGTGTAGTCCTCCGATAGATTCCACTCAAATATCTCTAAGTACAGAAGGGCTGGTGGCACCAAATGATAGGCCTGATGAAGATGACGATTGGGGATTACTCAATAATTTTCAGGGGTTCCTGAAAAAGTGTGTTAGTGACCAACTCAGCTTGGGTGCCCAGATGAATTTCCAAGATCTCTTATTGCCAAACTGGTGCAAGGTTCACAATGCTGCCCACTCTAAATTTGATTATTGCTTATGTCAAATGGCAGTCAAACATGTTAAAGGATCAGCTACTCCTTGGATTGAAATGCCAAAGGAGGCACCAATAGAACCACCTGCTGGTCACCACACTGACCCAAAAAATTCCCCTAAGATCACAAAGCCAGTCACCCACCTGAAAGGAAGCAGGAACTTAGTCAGACCCGAAGATAAAGAACCTTCCACGTGTTGGACGCTCTGATTTGATGGATCCAAGTCCAAGCAAGGAGTCAGAGCTAGGTTCGAACTCATCAGTCCAATGGGTAAGACCTTTCTTGCTACCCATAGATTGCAATTTTATTGCACCAATAACATAGCAGAATATGAGGCCCTTGTTTATAGCCTTCTCATGGATTTGAGGAAAAATGTGAGTGCTCCAAGTTTTTGGGGATTCTAAACTAGTGGTTAAATAGGTTAGGAAGCTATATTCTTGTCATGATAGAAGGCTCGCCAATTATAGGCACATGGTTTGGGATCTCCTAGAAGGCTTAGATGCATTCAATATATAATTGATCCCTCATACTCAGAATTGAACAGCTGATGCTTTGGCTCAAGCGGCCAAAACTTTACAACCCCTCTCTTTATCTAGGCTCAAGAAATTCATGGTTGAACTGACATCCATGCCCTTGGTCCCAGATAATGTTACCCACTTGCAGGTCTTCAATGATGACAAAAATATTCTCAAATTCATCACAAGTTTCGATGTCTTTGCAACTCAAATAATTGATGAAGTTGATCCACAGGAAGCCGAACTGGACATAGAAGGGGGTATTAACCTCAAGACCAATATAATCCTCAGAGGCATGGTTTAGCTGGAATATATATTTGACTTAGACCAGATCAAAGACCAAAACCAGCAAATAAAGAAAGAAGCCATAAGCAACCAGTGTGATGCTCACAACCTCAAGACAACTGAGGAAATCAAGAATGTTTTTATTGGCAAGGTATGCACGCCAGAGGAAAAGAAACAAATAATGGATGCATTGCAGAAATACCATGACGTGGTGGCATGGAGCTATGAAGATTTAAAGACATATGACACTTTTGTCATCACACACACCATCCCTCTCAAGACAGAGGTGAGGCCATTCCATCAGCGGTAGCGTCCTATCAATGCCTTGTTGGAACCCATGATTTACAAAGAAGTAAAAAAATTGCTATCAGCAAGGATTATTTTTCTAGTCAGACACTCTACGTGGGTGGCCAATTTGGTCCCAGTAAGAAAAAAGAATGGGGAGATCAGATTGTGTCTAGACTTCCGCAATTTGAACCGAGCTTCGGAGAAAGATAATTATCCAATCCCTTCATTGGACGAGGTGTTACAAATTGTCAACAACTCCTAGATGATGTCTTTCCTTGATGGGTACTCCAGGTATAACCAGGTGATTGTACAGTATGAATATCATTATAAAATGGCGTTCACCACCAAATGGGAGACGTTCACGTATAGGAGAATGTCTTTTGGGCTCATCAATGCTGGCGCCACCTTCCAATGCGCCATGGATATCACCTTCAAGGATCTAATTAGCAAGTGCATAATCATCTACATGGATGATTTAACAGTGTTTTCTAAAAAAAGAGGTGATCACGTCTTTGATTTGTGCAAAGTGTTTCAGAGATGCAGGGAGTTCGAGGTTTCCCTTAACCCTAAGAAGTGCATTTTTGGAGTGACTAAAGGCATATTGCTCGAGCACATCATTTCAGAATAGGCTATCTCTATAGACCTTGAACATATCGAGTCCTTACTCAAAATTCTTCCCCCAGGCAGTAAGAAAGAATTAAAATCCTTCTTTGAAAAGATCAATTTCGTCAAGAAATTCATCACGAGTTTTGCAGAGATTGTTAAACCTCTCAATGCTATGTTGAAACAAGATGCCAAAGTTGAGTGGACACCCGATGCGAAATAGCCTTTTGAGGAAATCAAACGGGCCATCGCCGAGGCACCTGTGTTAGTCAGCCCAGATTATTTGAAGCCATTCTACATCTACTCATTCGCTTCAAAGCATTCCTGTGCTAGCATGTTGACCCAGAAGGACGAGGAAGGAAATGAGCACCCGATTACCTTCATGAGTGCTCCCCTGAAGGATGCTGAATTGCGATATCATAATGTATAAAAGTAGGCATACGATCTCATCAGAGGGGTGAAGAAATTTAGACACTACATCCTGCACAATAAGGTGTTTTCCATTGTCCCAGACCTAGTAATAAAAATACTGCTCATGCAAAATGAATTAGGTGAATGAAGAGCTAAATGGGTCACCCTGCTCCAAGAACATGACATGGAGATCCAACCAATAAAGCTGGTGAGAGGACAAGGGCTCACTCGCACAATTGTTGAAGCAGCAGCAGAGGCTGGACCCAAACTCACTATGCAGCAGTACCAGCTTGAGGATGTCTCCCCGGGAGAGTGGTATAAGAATGTTGTTTATTATCTGCTAAACCACAAGTGTCTACCGCACTTGCAAGGAGTCCAAAAGAGGGCCCTTAGATTGAAAAGAAATGGTTACATACTACAAGGTTCCATTCTCTACAAGAAGAATCATGAAGGCATTTACTTAAGATGCATGGGTAAGGAGGAAGCGGATCAAGTTTTAAAAGAGTTCCATGACAAATTTGGCACGGGCCATGGTTCTGGTTCTTCTACAGCACATCAGATATTGAGAGTAGGATATTATTGGCCAACTATCTTAAAGGACGCTCATTGTCATGTTTGCTCATGTCACACATGCCAGACCACTGCCACCAGGGAAAAAAATGTTGTTGTCCCACTGCAACCTGTGCTGGAGGTAAGGCTGTTTGCACAATGGGGTCTCGACTTCATCGATCCAGTAAGCCCTCCATCGTCTGCGGGACATAGGTACATTCTTACCACTACTGATTACTGTACTAGGTGGACGAAAGCAATAGTATGTAAGCAATGCACAACTGAAGTAGTTACTAATTTCTTAGAAAGTTTTATTTTAAATCACTTTGGTTGTCCTTATGCTTTGGCATGTGACAATGGACTGGCTTTCAATTCATTGAAATTTGCTAATTGGGCATTTGACTACGGGATTGCCCTTAAGTTTTCATCCAATTACTACTCCCAAGGCAATGGCCTTGCTGAATCTACAAATAAAAACTTGATTACTATAATTAAAAAATTGCTAGATAGGAATCCCAAGGATTGACATACCCAGCTCCATTTCGCCCTTTGGGCTGATCGCACTCGCCACAAGGTTGCCCTTGGTGATTCCCCGTTCCACCTTGTTTATGGCCTAGAACCTATATTTCCTATCCATCTGAAGATTCCTACTCTTCCGTTCATCAACAATTTTTATGAGGGAGGAGATCATAGGGAAGCTCGATTAGCTGAGCTCTTACATTTAGAGGAAGTCTAAGACCATGCAATAGAAAATTTTGCCAAACATCAGGGCATAGTTAAGAGATGGTTCGATCGTCGAGCCAAGATCAAAGCCTTTAGAATTGCAGATTTGGTCTTGTATTGGGACAAGGCCCACGAAAAGAAAGGGGGACACAACAAATTCGACAAACTCTAGCTTGGCCCCTTTCAAATAGCTGAGATTTTGGGAGACAATTCCTTCTGCCTAAAGACCTTAACTAGTGAGAATGTCCTGTTGTCGGTCAACGGGAAACACCTGAAGCATTACTTCCAAGCATGAGCTCATTCGAGCTCTTCTTTGTAAATATTTGTACATAAGTTAGGGTAGGTTGTTTTTTCTGGTTTGCCTGCATTTTTTTGTTTTGTGTCGCTCTTCTATTTTCCCCCTTCCTAGTAATTTTATTTTGAAAAGATGTTTCCTACCCCTTAGCAGTGGTCGTGCTTTCTCGACGAACAGTTTACTTTGCTGACAGTCCTTGGTGTTCTTTGGCTAAACATTCACTCTCGACCATAAATCTCTGAAAATAGCCCATGAATGATTTCCTTGTTTGAACTCTACTTAGAATTCGACCCTTGGCTAGATCTACTTATGCACATCCCAGATCTTGCACAAAACACACGATAATCATTTCTAAAGGACTGTGCCAAAGTTGCTATGACACCCTAGTGAGTGAAAAATCTCAAGTCTGCTCTAGTGACCACTGCAGTCTCACACCCATTGTAGGCTTTAATGCTTACCCGATCAAGCAAAACGATAAATGAAAAGGATACATTGAATCGAATATCAAAATGAAAGAAAAGGAATTCTATAAAATAAATGACTGTATGTGTGTGGGGGTAACTCTACCGGGGCTATGGACACCCAGCCGGCAGTAGAGCAATACCTTTGGGATTGCAGCGACAACTCCGTTGGGGCTATGGATGCCTGACTGGCAGTGGAGCAATGTCTAGGTTACTTTTGGTATTAGATAATTTATGTAACTTGCTTGGTTGGATCAACAGCCCTTGGTTAGCTGTAGAAAGGAATGAATTCACTGCACACACTTCTGAGATCTCATTCTCCCAAATTCACTTTTGGAAGCCACTCCTGGTCTACGAAACCAAAGATTCTGGGTCCCGAATGAATATTTACCTTTAGAACGCTCGGGAGCATTTCCCAGCAGTCGCCATTTGTTGTGCCCTCGGTACACACACCCCATTCTGAATGGGGCCCTCTTTTCTTCCGCCTTACTGGGTCATTTTTTGTTGTTATTCGTCACCACCTCATTTTGTGTGCCCATTTTATTTGTGGTGCCCCGAATGGTCAATGTTGCTTCTAAGTTTCACCTTAAGCTAACCGTTCCTTCCCATTTTAATCTTGTCAAGTTCTGGTGCTTTGTGGAGTCTCCCAGGTAGTTTGCCCCTACCAACGGCCTCGGGACCTGCCGGGCCCAGTCATTCGGATTTCCTTTGTCAGGTTTCCCTGTTGCACCCACCATTCCAAATGGCGCTCAAGTCACGTCTTTTTGAATCCTAGGGTCTAGACCTCTGTTTGCCGTCTACTAGAAACTATGAAAATCTTGATGGGTGCAAAACCCTTCGGGCCCGAGACCCCAGAGTTTTGCTTCTAGGGTTCAGTGGGCGCTTCGCCGTTCCTCACAGCGAATTTCTAATAAAGTTCCGCCTTCCAGGCCCCGACATCCCCTTTGCCGTCGATGATTCATGAGTTGAACTTATCCAGCGCCTGCCAACCTACGCCTTACCGGTCTCCGGACCCTGGGTCTCCCACCGTTGTCAGTGAATTCAAAATCACCTACCTCACTACTCACCGTACCTACATTTAATAGGGCTATTAATGGCGGTGGAGGGTATAAAAGACCCGCTCAAGCTTGTCATTTTCACTTGACAGCATTGTAGGGAGTGATAAAAAAACTCACTAGAGGAGCCCACCGTCTTCGACACCTTCACGCTCATTGCTCTCACCATCACTTCATTGATCGTAAGTGGATCCCACATCTCCCTGCATCAAGTATTCAAGGTAGGTTCTCCGTTCACCCTCCCGAGCATTATTTTCATGATTTTTAAGGATTAAAATGGACATTAGATAATAAAACGATGTATGAATGATGAACCATAGCGTCACGAATAAAACCCATGTTTTGAAAACTTAAGAAAACCTTCGAGGGTGGCCTCATGACTGATCCAAAGCTCCACCTCACCGCGGCTATTCTTCGCGCAGGGAGATCATCCCCTTCGGCCACAGGACCTGTCTTGGCGATCTAAACCAAAAGTGATAAACCTTCTTTCTGGCCAGCAATTTCACCCTTTGGGCCTGAGCTGTCGGACTTCCTTGTTTGGAAGTCAGCCTAGATGCCGCCATGTCGAAACAATGAACTTTCCCTGACCACCCGTCCACCAGGGCCCGCCCTTCTCCTCGCTGCAGGCATTTCAAAACTGATCATGTGCCCTTCGAACTCGCGGATCCTACCCCCTCCGGAGCTCCTTTCGGATTCTGTCATGCTTGCCTCTAAGTTTTTGTCGGAGCCTCGCCATCCGGGCCCCGGGCTTCCATTCTCCCTTGGAATCCTGGCTAAACTCAGGGCGGCCTTTCCCTTTTCAGGCTTCGAACGCTGGATCTCTGTCTGACTTTCGGGCCCCACCGACCA
>VDFB02180317.1:26358-162799 GCA_007258455.2 Sequoia sempervirens
TACACAAGGAAAACAATGTAATTTTTCCTATCTTGTAATCATGGCATGCCCCTACACCACCTTTGTCTATGCTAGAAATAGTTTTGTACAAGATGATTGTAAGTATTTTTTATGAATCCTTGAATGAAATATATTTCATTTATTTGAATGGATAAATATTTTGGGAACTTATATTCATCTCTTACCATGCTATAGGTAAAATTATTTTTCATGCCAAAGAAACAAAGAAGGAATATACTAACATATGAAGAGTGTGAAAACTTCAAAGAAAAGGAGAGAGAACAGTTGAGGGCATATCATGAAAAGAAGAAATTGGGTACTATTGATGAAAACAAGCCAACTGAAGAGGAACCTCAACCATCAAAAAGAGAACAAGATTTGGTAGCACAAAGGGCATGGATGAGAAAGCATCGTGGTAAGATGGATTCAGAGACCATAGTTAGAGACACACCCTCTACAGAAAGTGAATATGAAGGGACACCATTAAGCACAAGTGAATATGGAGGGACACCGGCTACCGCAAGTGAATATGGAGGGACACCATCTATCACAAATGAATATGGTTGGACACCATCTAGTGCATCTCAAGTTGAGAGTACATCATCACTTAGATTTGATGAAGAAGGTATGCCATCATCCCCATGAGAACCTCAAGGTATGTCTTCTACTCCACCCTCGATCGAAGGTATGCAATCTATCCCACCTCAATTAAATATTGATGAAATTCCAAATGTTGAGATGTATGTACCTAGGAGAACACCACCTAGAATTTTGTGTAGAAAGCCAAAGTATTTGATTAGTATTGATGAGGATATTTTGAAACACATGGAAGGTAAGATTCTAGCACGCAGTTGTAGAAGATATCCTAATAAGATTTGGAAATTCTTCTTTGAAAGGCTAAATGAGACCACAACATGTCAACTATTTGTTGAAATGATACGGGGTATAAAGTATAGAGACATCATGAAAACTCTTGGGTTGAGAACATCGAATGCATTGAGTGAAAACACTATTGTGAAGAATCTAATGGATGCATATGAGAGTGTTGGTAAGACCTCACGCTCAAAGGATAGTAATGTCACATGACGTGTCATTACATCAACTTTGGTAAGCAGTCAAACAAAGAGAGCTCGTCTCATTAGAAAGATGAGTGAACAAATGAGAATTAGTAGAATTTTTTAATCAAAAGTTGTTCAAAGGTGGCAAAGAATTGAGGGCACTAATTCAAATGAATTATGGGCATTCTTGGGGAGACTACCACAAAAAGATAAAAAAAAAATTGAAGCATTGAGAACACTAATTGAAGAGTATTGGAAGAATAACACAAGGCCATCTCTAAATCAAAGGGATGTGGTAAGAAGGATAATCGGTAGTCGGAACCTTGAGCCACATCCAATGCATTTTTTGGATATGACTCAAACCCAATTTTTTCGTAAATTTCAAAAGGATTATCCTCAAATTAGTATTTGTCAATTTTTTTTGAAATGCTTAAGCCTTTTTATGTCAAGATAAATCACACACACACACTACTTGTTGTTGTAGAGTACATATTGAATTCTCTAACCATTATGATGTTTACCGTTCTATATGTTGTGAGTTACATACTAATGATGTTTTGTAGGATTGTGGCATAGAAACCCCACCAAATTATTCAAGAGAGTTCTTATCAAAAAATTTATGTGAAATAGAGGATGGCCAAATATTCTACAAGACAACATGCTTGGATGGTTCATGCGAACGTTGTGGTGGCTTGCAGCATATGCCAGTATGTCAACATATGGGAAGCACAGATGAGGTGGGACAAAAAATAGTAGAGTTTAGGAAGTATAAAATAGTGGTATACTCTACAAAAGATGGGTCTCAAGCAAAAAAGTGTGATTTGGTTATTCAAAAAATTCCAGTGTATCAGTTTATGTCAATGTTTGGTGACAATATAGTGTATGAGTATGCAAGGCATACACATAGAGCCTGATGGTTGGACACACAATTCAAGCTATGCAAGGAAACCTTTCTAGTTGGCAGCATAGTATTAGTGGTTGAATTTGTAGAGAACTACACTCTATAGCCACAGCGTGAGGTGCAGTCATAGTATTACAACTCCACATAGGTTTTGATATTTGTGCAAATAACATTCATTTTATATTAGTGATGATCAAAGGAAGGTATTGAGGGAGTATCAATTTTATATTAGTGATGATCACACACATTCTCTAGAGTTTATGCAAGATT
The DNA here is from genome assembly GCA_007258455.2 of Sequoia sempervirens. Lineage (NCBI taxonomy): Eukaryota > Viridiplantae > Streptophyta > Pinopsida > Cupressales > Cupressaceae > Sequoia > Sequoia sempervirens. The sequence continues at coordinate 28,588 of VDFB02180317.1, forward strand.
GCTTCCAGATGTTCTACAGTGATTTGGCTCAGAGGGGCATAGCATACAGTCGACATATAATATGGTAAGATAACTATGCAACACAGTTCAAGAACTCATGGATGTTCGTTGAGCAAGATGCATGTCATTATAGGTGTACAACATATGTGGTAACTTTTTTAGGCTGGGCATGGAAAGGGGGAGCATGATGGTGTAGGAACATGCATGAAAAGATCATTAGCACAAGAAGAGTTAAAGTATAAAGACAGTGTAAAGTTGACAGATGCAAGATCAATCATCGAGTGGTGTAATTCTTCGATGGGTCCAGGTAATGAAGGTATGTCTTTAGTTCATAGATATTTTTGGTTGATGGATGATACTAACATTGCACCATATGAGGATTGTTGTACACTAATAGGATCGAGTGAGCTACACTCTTTCCTTAGCTCAAATGCAGGTTCCTAGAGTATTGATACATGAAAGATAGCATGCATTTTTTATTCATGTACAATGCAAGCCTGGAATGATTGTGAGTTATGGGAGTGGATTGAAAAATGGTTGACAAGTTATCTAATCCCACTTCACACGTATTGCCCTCTGACGACATTGGAACTAACACAAATGGAAATTATCGGTTGACTTTGAACACATATCAGATCTAGTTCAACCAAGTAATATATCTTCTTGCTTAGATTTTGAAATTCCATATTGTTATATTACTTTCTAGTGTATTTTAATGTTGACTAATTTTAAGAGATTTGTTGCACATATCAATGCAGGACAAGTTTATGCAGTTATTGCAAATGAAGATGACGAAGAGGGAACAAACTATTACTTGTGTCATTGTGTTGAGGCCAAAAAGAAATTGGAGGCCCCACTTATAGATGCAGAAAACATAGAATACCCTACAGGCTCGGTTGTTGTTATTGGAACGTGGCTTAGAAAGTACCTACATAAGAGTGTTACACATTGACTGCTTCAGGACTTTGACATGTATCATAAGATTCTTCATTACTCAAACCTTGTCATGGCATCCAATGTTTGTTTGACCAAATATGGGGGTAGACCTTTGAACAAGGTCTTGTGGAAGGTCTGTGAGTCTGACCATGAGGCAATACTTGAAACGATAAAGAGTAGAGCAGACCTGGATGGTTCATTGGATTGATTTGTAAGTATGCACATTGGTTCTTATTAATTTATACTTGTATGCACATTGATTTTTTTGATGCCAATGCTATCATCTTTTACTTTGCCTATTTGTAAGTAACCTACTAAAAATTGATTGGTGTCCCCTTGCAGAAAATGCAAATTTATGAGCCATCCAAGAGAATCTCAGCTAGAAAAGCAATGCAACATCCTTATTTTGATGACCTTAACAAATCTCAATCATGATTTTAAGCCATTACAAAAGTATGTGCAAAAATTGGTGAGGGAATTTCAAGTTATTCATTTGAAGTTAACCTTATCATGAGAAACTATGATGTAGACATTATAAGAGCATCTCAAATTTCAAGTTAGTTTATTCATGATAGGTGTTGTGTGCAATAGGTATGTTGGAACTCCCAATGAAGATGTATGACTAGGAGTGACTAAGTTGAGAGATTTGCATGCCTATCTATAAGTGCCTTCCATCTATTTTCATTTTATTTCCATTTTGGACGCTCTTTCTTTTTCTCTTTTACTTTGCATATTTGTAAGTAAAATACTAAAAATTGATTGGTATCTCATTGCCACCACCTCATACCTTCTTAAAATCACCTGCACAAACTCAAAAGACAATCACCCAACCTCTACATGCAATATTTTATCAAACCCTAGGGTGAAACCTCATTTTTCATGCTCTTTTCCATCAAAATCTACAGGGGCAGCAACACAAACCCCATAAAACTTATTCCCTCTCACCAAGTAAGAACCATAACATCAAAATGGGTTTCTATATATGTATTGGGTCTATGGAAACACAAAGTGATTGAAAAATAGAACACAATCACCCTGTACGGAATCGTATAGTTCAAGGAAATTTCAGATTTCAAGTAAAAATATAGATAAATGCAAGGAAACAATGAATTTTATTGATATTCTTCTAATTACATGGTAAATTTACACTAGGCATGGTCCTCTTTCACACCTAAATATGTGGAATCACTCTGAGCTACGTTCAACTGGCTCGATCCCTTAAGGGTCCAAAGTGCAAAAGGGAAACAATCTTTGATGGGGTATTACTAAGAAATAATTTCACTTACAAAATATTTGTCTGAGCCTATGAGATCATGTTGGGCCCCTCTACAATAAACTCTCTTGATTTTTGTTATCTTTGAGTGGTTTTCCCGTGGTGTCTAGTTTTCACTTCATGAAAAAAGTGTCAAATGCAAGTAGTGCAAAGTTGCAAAGTGGTGCAACTTTCATTCTACAACTCATGTAACCAAAAGATTATTCCAACATGTCTAAATAGGTATGTTTACACTAGGCATGGTCCTCTTTCATACCCAAACATGCAAAGTCACTCTGAGCTACGTTCAACCAGATCAATTCCTTAAGAGTCTAAAGTGCAAAATGGCTGCAAACTTCAGCTTGTTGTTACTTAGATACCATGACACTTTAAAACTTCTTGTCTAATCCTATGGGATTGCATTGATCCCCTCTACAAAAAACCTCTCTTAGTTTTTGTTATCTCAGAGTGGTTTTCCTGTGGTGGCAGATTTTCACTTGGGGAAAAAGTTGTCAAATGCAAGTAGTTGAAAGTTGGAAAGTGGTGCAACTTTCATTTTGCAACTCGTGTGACTAAAAGGACTATTCCAACATATATGAATAGATACATTTATGCCAAGCATGGTCCTCTTTTGCAAGCAAACATGTGGAGTCACTCTGAGCTACGTTCAACCAGATCAATTCTTTAAGAGTCCAAAGTGAAAAATGGCCGCAAACTTCAGCATGTTGTTACTCAGATACCATGATGCTTAGAAACTTCTCATCTAATCCTATGGGATTGCTTTGGGCCCCTCTATAAAAAATTCTCTCGGTTTTCACTATCTCAAAGTAAATTTCCCGTGGTGGTGGATTTTAACTTGGGGAAAAAATGTCAAATGCAAGTAGTTGAAAGTTACAAATGGTGCAACTTTTGTTCTGCAACTCGTGTGACCAAACAGACTATTCCAATGTGTCTGAATAGGTATGTTTATGCTAGGCATGGTCCTATTTCACACCCAAACACACAAAATCACTCCAAGCTATGTTCAACCGGGTCGATCCCTTAAGAGTCCAAATTGCAAAATGGTGTAAACTTTAGCATATTGTTATTCAGATACTGTGATGCTTAGAAACTTTTCGTCTAATCCTATGGAATCACGTTGGGCCCCTCTACAAAAAACCTCTCTCAGTTTTCACTATCTTAAAGTGGTTTTTCCGTGGTGGCAGATTTTCACTAGGGGAAAAAGTTGTCAAACGCAAGTAGCTGAAAGTTGCAAAGTGGTACAACTTTTTTTCTGCAACTCGTGTGACCAAACGAACTGTTTCAATGTGTCCAAATAGGTATGTTTACATTAGGCATGGTCGTCTTTCACACCCAAGCATGTAGAATCACTCTAAACTATGTTCAACTAGATCGATCGCTTAAAAGTCTAAAGTGCAAAATGGTGCAAACTTCAACATGTTTTCTCGGATACCGTCATGCTTAGAAACTTCTCGTCTGATCCTATGAGATCATGTTGGGCCCCTCTACAAAAATATCTCTCAAATTTTTCTATCTCAGAGTGGTTTTCCCGTGGTGGTAGATTTTCACTTGATGGAAAAAGTGTCAAATGCAAGTAGTGCAAAGTTGCAAAGTGGTGCAACTTTCATTCTGTGACTTGTGTGATCAAACAGACTATTCCAACACATCCAAATAGGTATTTTTAGGCTAGGAATGGTCCTCTTTCACACCCAAACATGTGGAATCGCTCCAAGCTATGTTCAACCGAATCAATCCCTTAAGAGTCTAAAGTTCAAAATGGCTGCAAACTTCAACATGATGTTACTCGCGTACTATGACACTTAGAAACTTCTCGTCTGATCCTACAAGATCACGTTGGGCCCCTCTATAAAAAAATCTCTCTATTTTTGCTATCTCAGAGTGGTTTTCCTATGGTGGCAGATTTTCACTTGATGGAAAAAGTGTCAAATACAAGCAGTGCAAAGTTACAAAGTGATGCAGCTTTCGTTCTACAACTCGTGGGACCAAATAGACTATTCCAATGCATCCAAATAGGTATGTTTATGCTAGAAATGGTCCTCTTTCACACCTAAACATGCGAAATTACTCCAAGCTAAGTTCAACAGGATCGATTCATTAAGAGTCCAAAATGCAAAATGACTGCAAACTTTAGCATGTTGTTACTTAGATATCATGATGCTTAGAAACTTCTCGTCTGATCCTATTGGATCATGTTGGTCCCCTCTACAAAAACCTCTCTCATTTTTCACTATCTTAGAGTGGTTTTGCCGAGGTGGTAGATTTTCACTTGATGGAAAAAGTGTCAAATGCAAGCAGTGCAAAGTTGCAAAGTGGTGAAACTTTCGTTCTGCAACTCGTGTGACCAAACAAACTATTTCAATGCATCTGAATAGCTATTTTTACGCTAGGAACGGTCCTCTTTCTCACCCAAAGACACAAAATCGCTCTAAGCTACATTCAACCAGATCAATCCCTTAAGAGTCCAAAGTGCAAAATGGCTACAAACTTCAGCATGTTGTTACCTGGATACCGTGATACTTAGAAACTTCTCGTCTGATCCTATGGGATCATGCTGGCCCCTCTACAGAAACCTCTCCTAGTTTTCACTATCTCGGAGTGGTTTTCCCATGGTAGGGGATTTTCACTTCAGGAAAAAGTTGTCAAATGCAAGTAGCTAAAAGTTGCAAAGTGGTGCAACTTTCATTCTGCAACTCGTATGACCAAACAGACTATTTGAACACATTTGGATGGGTACATTTGTACTAGGCATGGTCATCTTTCACATGAAAACATGCATAATCACTTTGAGCTACATTCAACCAACTTGATCTCTTAAGGGTCCAAAGTGCAAAAATGAAGCAAACTTTTATGGGCTATTATTCAGAAACCATGATGCTTATGAACTCTCCATCTGAGCCTACAGGATCGTGTTGGGCCCCTCTACAATAACCTCTTTCAATTTTTTTTATCTTGGAGTCATTTTCCTGTGGTGTCCAGTTTTCACTTGATGGAAAAAGTGTCAAATGCAAGCAGTGTAAAGTTGCAAAGTGGTGCAACTTTCATTTTGCAATTCATGTGACCAAACAAACTGCTCCAATGCATCCTGATAGGTAGGTTTACACTACACATGGTCCTCTTTCACACCCAAACACATGGAATTTCTCTGAGCTATGTTCAATCGGCTTGATCCCTTATGATGGCATGCAAAACAATCGAAAAAAGAAACATACACATGATGGTTGAGAAGTCCAAGTATTCCACACAAAAAGTGTATAATCATTGGTGCAGAGCACCTTGTTCCTCCATTTGATGAAGAAGGTCTAGTTCAGTGGTTTTAGTCATTATAATGTCAAATAAGGCCATGATAGGCCATTTTGTAATCTTGTTTTTAGTTTTGAGTTACTGTGGGGTCATTTGAGTCAATTATGTAAGTACGATAGGGAGTATGAATAAGAAAATAGCATTGGTAAAGGCATTGGAAGAGATTACTAATGCTGCCGCTATTGAAAATTTAGAATTTAGGCCTTAAAAGCAAGGCTAGACGAGGTGAATAGAAGAAATTGCTTGACAATAAGTTAGTATAGGTTGGAAATAGGGTGAGGTTGTGGAGTTTGATGTGTTCAAACAATTTGCAAGGACAAGGGAGGTCAAAAGTATGTTATGGCATGATGCCTTAGTTGGGAAAAGAGGGGTTTTGAATAAAAAGAGAGGTTTGAGGGATTAAAAGTGGGTAAAGTCAAGAGGTAGCATAATTTGGTGGTCAATTAAGTTTGTACAGGTAGAATGAAGAGTGTTAGAAGAGGTTTTGAGGTTGTATGATGTTTGGATATGGGATTTTCAATAAACCCTAGTGAAATTTGAGAAAAGTGAGGATTTAGAGGATAGTGGGGTTAGAGGGCCAATCACACCCTAAAAATTATGGATTTCTAGACTGGTAAATGTTTTCCAATGGTGTTTTGAAATTGGAAGAGTGATTGAGAGGGTGTTGCTTTGTTAAATAGACCTATTTGGGGGTCTAGGACAGCGTTGAGTCCATTTCTTATTTGTATTATAAATTATAACTTGCTTTCTCCTGAGTCCATTTTGTATACAAGAAATAATATTACAAAAATTTGACATATAAATCTTTCAACGTGTTTATATGGTGACGCATCAAGAACATAACAATACATTTTGCACTATCAGGATTATACTATGAAAATGTTTAATGACTATTGAAGATAAATGTTTGTATGATAATGTGTCAAGAAGTTAATAACTTCATCTACTCTAAATATTATGCTTTGCAAGTGTTGTGAAGATTATGTATCCTTTGTTTAATTGAGTTGTTCCAATCAAAGGATTAAATATATTGGAATCTTTTTATGAATCATTTCATGGAATACCAATTAAAAATGTGTTTTTTCCTTTTAGATAAAGTTGTTTAGCATCAATCAATTAATATTCAAGACAAACCATGAAGGAAAATAATGATTAATGCTAGGGCTAACCAATTAATAATTATACATGTGAATAAGTCAAGCATGTACATATGAATAAGGGAAGCACAAGTACTCAAAAACATGTAAGCCTTGAAGTATACACACAAATACATAGTATACACAAATTAATACAAATCATATGCATGAATTTACAAGGTATGCACATGAAAACACGTAAGTCATAAAGTATACATTGGAACACATGTAAGTCACAAAGTATGCATATAAGTTGTAAAGTATGCACTTGAATACATGTAACTAATATCTATTGAACCATAAATTTAGAATGCAAATATGGACACCATCGATAAAAAAGATTTGTATTAACCAAATAGTCATGTAGGCATACATCAATATATATCGATATAAGTATGAAATATAGGTACAAATAGCCATAGAGGCTTATGAGAATGCCATATAGGCATACAATGTCAAATATATCCAATAAAAAATATGTACAAAACTACCATGTAGGCATACAAAAAAGGGCTCTGGAATCAAAAGTCATTGCTCTCCATGCTCTTGAAATAAACTATGTCCCTTTTCTTATCAATTAGATGGCGGTACATCTATCACTTGTTTTTGCTATGCTTGAGGAGTGCTCCTGCTGCTCCTCCTAGTGTTTAGTTCTTGGTGAAGTTTTATCTGTTACAATAAGAAGAAAAGACATTAATATATAGAAATTACATTATAAAAAATGATATATTTAACAAAATAATCACTTACCACCATCTGATGATCACTCTCTGTGAGGGAAATATTCACACACTCAGGCTGAGGCATGTTGAAGCCCTGTATAAACCATCCAGATAGAGATTAAACTATGAATCAATAATGGTTTTCTTTTTCACTAACTAACATCTATAACAACAAATGTAAATTGAAATTTAGTAATTTTCCTCATACCTCCCCTGTTAGAACCATCATGGATTCTATAGCAGATGAAAAATCGATCTCCATTACCCTCATCACATTATGAGGTGGTTCTGCTTGCAACATCTGAAAATAAAACAACAAATTATTCAATCACAAAAACTACAATATCGATCCATGTCATGACTTATAATGTATGAGATAATGAACAAAATTTTGAGTGCTTATTAAACAATATATTTTTGATTATCATGTTTACTATTTTCCCTATCCATATCTTGTTCGAAAGGATGTGTTTTTAGGCTTTTACCCATAGCAGCAAGTTGGTGAACCATTTGATCAAATGCTTTTGTAGACATGTACGATAACTATGGTGGCATAGAGAAGGTAGTGAACTATTTGAAAAAAAGCCTCAAAGAAATGGGGTCTTGTGGTGATGGAATTCCATTACAAACAAATGCATGTCATGGCATTCCATCACCATAAGACCGCATTTCTTTCAGGCATTTTTTTAGATAGTTCATTGCCTTCTCTATGGTATTATTGCTTACTATTATGATTTGATAGAAATTTTTCCAAGCATCCATAGTTTGTTGGAAAGCACCTATTTTAGGCTTTTAGCCATAGCAGCAAGGAAGTGAGTAGTTTGATAAAATGCTTTGGTACACATGTATGGAAAATGTGGTATCATAGAAAAGGTGGTGAGTTGTTTGAAGAAATGCCTCAAAGAAATGTGGTCTCATGGAGATGGAATGGCATTCAGTCACCATGAGACCACATTTCTTCAAGGAATTTTTTCAAACTACTAACTACCTTTTCTATGTTATTACTTACTATTATGCTTTGATAGATTTTTTCCAAGCATCCATAGTTTGTCGTGCAGGTGCACCTTTGTAAGCACATGCCTCCATGAGGAAAATTTAGGAGTTTGAATTGGTTAAGGTTTTTTGATGATTTAATAAGGATTAAATACCCATTTTGGAGGTTTTAATAGTCTTAGTTAATTAATTTAGGCATAAAGTGCAAGATTACAAAATATTGACAAAGTTGTCAATTTCAAATGTTGTAAAAATGCAAAAAAGGTGTAAAGGCATGGAATGCCAAGGGTCAAAGTAGTTGTAGAGGTTATTGAGTCATTGTAGGAAGTTGGAAAGGTTGGGAAATGTTTAAAAATGATATGATCCATCGATGTAAGTAGTTGTTGGAGAGATTGAAGGAGAAAACTAATAAAATATCACTATTATACTAATATTTTTTTGTGTTTTCTTCCATTATTTGCTAGTGCACAGTTCCATACAGGTGGTAGGGCATCTATCTTGTGTTTGAATTGAAAGAGTTAGGTTTTGGAATCAATTTAAAACTAATTTGATCATTTGATATTGAGTTTCAAGCTTTTGGTGGCATGATTAGTCTAGGCGGTTAGAAAATAGGGGTTTAGTGGCTTGATTGCTTAAATGACTTGACAGGTCATTCCACCTTTTTGTACCCACTGTTTCTTGGTGGAATGAACCTAAATAATGTAGGAGTTGGTGTGGAAGATATAGATTAGTTTTGGGAAGGATATTTGGTGAGTTTCTCAATGCTTCCCTATTGTAAAAACTAGTTTTAGTGCCTTTGAGCAAGGCTAGAGTGAGTCAGTTGAAGAAAGGGATAGAGAACCTGATGGAATCTCATGAGATCTATGTAATTATATGTGTTTAGACAATTTTTTTAAACCTAAGAGGCTAGGAGTGGTTAGTTGTGAGAAAGAGAGTATGAAACCCTAGTTAGAAAGGGCAAAAACAAGTGAAAAGTGAGAGGTGCATGAAGGAAGTGTCATAAATACTTGAGGGAAGCATAAGAGAAGTATAAAATGAGCATGTGCAGAAATAATTTTTTTTGATTGAGGTGGTTTTAAGCTTGTGAGAGGTCAGGGCACAAGAGTTTCAATAAGCCCTAGTTGATTGCAAAGAAAGTGAGGGTTTTATGAAAAGGGGTTGAAATGAGAGAGTGGAGACCTAAAAGTTGAAAATTTTGAGGTTTTGTTAGCTATCTTTTGACTGTTTAGTGGGTTCAAGGTTTGGTTGTGTTTGGAGAGGTGTCTCTTTGGAAAAGAGGCCTAATTAAGGCCTAATTCAGCGTTGAAATCCAGGTTTGGAATCAATGATCCAAAGGAGTTGGTATTGATTTTTTGATATGTGGAAGTAGGCCATGATGGCTGCCTAATTTGGGGATTTGTTGACAAGGTTTTTTGAGAAAATTGAAAGTTTTGACAGGAAAAGTGGGTTGGTTGACCTAGTAGGAAGACTAGGTAGAAGTTTGAAAACAAAGGAAGAATTGAGTTTTTGAGTTGCAAAGAATGATTGAATCATTTTGAATGATGAAGTTAAGTTATTTGACTACCTTGCATTGCATCAGTTTGTTGGAAAGCACCTTTTTTAAGCTTTTAGTCATAGCAGTGAGGAAATGAGCTATTTGATAAAATGCTTTAGTAGACATGTATGGAAAATGTGGTAGCATAGAAAAGATGGTGAGTTGTTTAAAAAAGTTCCTCAAATAAATTGGGTCTCATGGTGATGAACATGACCATGAGACCACATTTTTGAGGCATTTTTTCAAAAAACTCATTGCTTTGTCTATGCTATTGCTTACTATTATTCTTTCATATATTCCTTCCAAGCATCCATATCATAGACAAGAAAGTGAACTATTTGAAAATATGTTGAGTAGTAAAAAGTGGTCTCATGGAATGCCATGACAAGAAAATGCAATTGGAAGCTGCTCCTAGACTTATTACTTATGCTATGTGAAGTAATTGCATCACTGCTTATGTTGACTTTCTAAACAACTATATTGTAGTTGAAATTTTGTCATCTATCAACATCTAGTTATTAGTTATGGAATGTGAAGCAATGCTTTGAGTTTGAATGATGTGCAATGCAATGCAATCAATGATATGAATATAAAATACACAAATCTATTAAGTACAATTCATTAGTTAAACTCTTTATTCTTTTACTTGTGTGTAGGTTTGAGTAAATCCACTGGCACTAGGAGGTGCTCCCTCGAAACCTCCAATATTAGCATGTTCAACATCTAGAATCACATATTAAAATACCATTCGTATAGCAATGCTATTAACATGTAATAAATTTATAATTGTTTACTAGTTACATACCCCACCGATAGGTGTACTGCAGAAGTAAGTATGTGTAGGGCCGGTGTATCCAGTCTCAACACTATGACCCTACAATTTTATTAAAATCATAAAACTAAATTAGTTAATCTTGCATTTCAAAATCAAAATTTAATAAATTAAATTCAATGAACATGCTAACTTTTACTTAAGTATCAATTCCATATGCCTCATGCAAAATGTCAGATGCCCTCTCCATCTCCATAGATGTAGACAGATCCTACATAGCAGCCTCCTGAGTGTCGGTGGAGTCATATGAACAAGTCACCCCACAAGATTGACACACATGGGTTCAAAGGAAACCACTCAAAGACTCCCTTGGATGGTGCTATAGAATAGCGATAGTATGCTAGATGACACTCTAGGTAAAGGTGTTGATCGCCTGCAATGTCTCTACGTTAGTACTCTCCTTCACGACAAAAGGCATAACATGCTCATGAGGCGGCCTAGCGAAAACTCACCTTCCTTGCCATGTAGGATCCGGCTGTGCACCAGCTCTATCCTGAGCCGACCCCTCACCTCTCCCCTAGAATTCCCTCATATCAAAATAATTTGGGATTTTGTTCAATATGAACTCACTATATAGTTTCCTAAGGAAATATTGTAGGACTTCACAATTTTTGCATGGTGGGTAATCAAAAACCATGTACCACCTATCAAAAAAATAGTTCCCAATCTATTGGTGGTGGCACCAATGAATAGGAAACCTCTTCGCATTGAGGGTAATGTTTTGATTTGTGTGTGGGTTAGTGAATAATGAGCACAAATCACCTTTTTTAATTTTTAAATCCTTTACATCTTTATATGTTAGTTTATCCTCGTAATAAGCCCTAGTCACCTGCCTCCTATCTTGCCATCCAGTTATTTGTTTGCTAATTGAATCTACATTTTTTAACGTATCTTTCAATGAAATTGTCAGGGTCATTCTTTCCATAGTTGAACCATTTGGATCACTCAACCTACTGATTAAATCCTCAATTTTTTTTGTTCTCATTTTCACTCATTAAATTTTGTTGAGTGTCAAGAGGGTGTTGAGTGATTGGTGGAGGAGGTTGTTGTTGTGGTTGATTTTGTTGTTGAGGATTTTGTTGCTCTACTTGTTGAGGATTTTGAGGGTTTACAAGTTGATTTGCATCTCCTACAAATTCAAAAAATAATCAAATACAACCTAAAACTAACAAATTCAAAACAAAAAGCAAACAATCCTTACCTATCACACCTCCTCCTCATCGTGGCACCATCCTTGCGATGAAATAGCAATAGTTGATGAATATTTTTGCAAAATACCTCCTCCTAGAATGCGAGCGCAAAAAATGGGGGTTTTGGCTACGGGCACAAGAAAAAAACATAGTCAAAATGCAAGAATGAATGCGTTTCACTTTTTTTTTGGTTTTAACATGTCATAATGCGAGCACGTTATAACGTGCTCAGGTTATGAATTTTCAAAAAATAAATTTAAAAGTGGCCACAAATTGGCTACCCATCTCCATGCACCCACCCCCCACATTCACCAATTTCTCTCATTTCTCAACCCTTGGGTTCTATAAATAGAGGCATTCTCTTCACAATATGGATCAACAACTTCAAGAATTCTTACTATAGACATTTCAACTCATAGCATTTCATCATTTTCACCATTTTAGCTAAGTTTTATCATCATTTGGAGTCAATCTCACACTTTGGAACATCAGTATCATCAAAGCTTATCAAAGGGATTGGAAAAGGGATTCTTTTCACATCAAAGGATCACCACTCCCCCTATGGGATGAAGGTTTAGCTATTTCAATTTGATTCCATGTTATCTTTAGTTATTTTTCTCCCATTTTCATGTTTTCTCTTTGATTTAGCTAAGAATTTCATAGGAAATACTAAATTTGGGTTTCTAACATGATTAACTACTATTTGATGTTCTTGTGTTATATTATTGTAGGTTTGGTGTTCACACCTTGTAACAATATTTGAGCATGGAAATCCTTCTAGGATAGTAAGGTGATATTTTGTGTATAATATTTTTCCCTTAAAAAATTACCTTTGAACATATCCTAAGGTTTGATGTTTTTCAAATAACCATGTGGATGCATCATAGGGCTTGAGATAACAAGTGTCAGACTAAAAAAAATGAAAATAATCCTTTTATATCTACACAATCATAAATGACTATGAAATCTCCTCAACTACAGATAATTCTTTCAACCTTATATAACCATGCTTGACATGATTGTATGGTGAGATTGATCAAGAGGAAATTTCATTGAATATCTAATGCATATTAAGGGTCAAATAGAAAAAATTGAGGTGCATTGGCATTGCTTTTGGAGGACAATATTATTGCATGCTAACATGATTGTCCTATTTTTTTTATAGTACTCCATGCAAAACAAGGAAAATTTAGTAATGAATTTCCTATTGAACACACAAAAGTAATGAGAGGGGGGTGAATCAATACTTAATAAATTTTTTTCATCCATCAACAATTAATCAAATGAAAAACATGACAAGTAGAAGACCACATAAGCATACAACCATAACACTAGGTTTATGTGGAAAACCCTACAAGGGAAAAAACATTGTGAGAAATATGCTTGGATCTACTATCCAAATCCATCCTAAAAATTGAAAATAAAATTTACAAATTTTATGGCTTCAACCAAAGAAAGTTTACAACTCCTTGAAAACACAATTTTATGGTTTCAACCAAAAGAATTTTATAACTCCCTACAAAATAAAGCACTTACAAAAGAGGTTACAAACTTCATATAGCACTGTAGAGGAGGATATTTTCTACTCCCGAGTCTCTAGGAAGAAGAGTCTATAAGGAGAAAATGGTCCTCAACTACCTCAAAGAACAAAGCTCAATTGATAGGGAAGAAAGGTGAGAATTATAGGAATAGAAAGAGTAGGTCACAAAGGTCTTTTGGACAAGCTAACAAGCCTTCAGTCAAGGATGAAAGTTTGGCCAAAGGATGATAGTGCAGCATGCTAGCATCTCAATGGCATGATGGCATCTCGTATAGACCAAAACCCAAAACCATCATAGAAAATAACAAAATGGCTACTACTATTCTAATTGCTAAGGACTCTTGAAATGTTGGAAAATGATAGAAAGTAACAAAACTAAAATATTGTAAGATAAATGAGATTTAAGTTAAATGGAATGTAAATGATGAAATAAAGGGAGAGAAAGAAATTTCTCACAACAACCCAAGTAATGAAGCCTCCAGCAAATAAATTTCTTCAATACTTGTGCACATAAGACAGAGAAAATGTTGGGGATGTTTAGAGGCTTGCCTCAATCAAACCCCTGTTTTGATGTTTCCACCTCCATGGATAGCCAAATAGATAGATAGAAAGATAAATAGAAAATATAATAAAATACATAGACAAGGGATATCAGAAATCCCAATATGCTCAAAGATGTATGACAAGTAAGATGTCACTTGTAAGGATTGAGGAAGCCAAAGAGAGAAAGAGAAAGAGAAAATTGTGAGAACCAAGTGAGCTATAGAGAGTGTTGTAAGAATGTGAGAGTGTTGTTGTAGCAAGTTGTAGAGAGTTGTGTAAGGAAATAAAGAGAGAAAGAAAGCTTTTGAGAGAGAAAAGAGAGAGTTTCAAGAGAGAGACCAAGGAGAGGACAAATAAAATGAAAAGATAGATTTTAAGGAGATAAGAGGAGGGACAAGAAGGTTCTTGAGCCATTACAAGGTGTCTTGAGCCACTTCCATAAAAATAAGTAGGTGACAAGTGACAACACACTCAGAAATGGTTGTTTGAACATTGAAATGTCATGGTACTCTAGTGCAATGCACTAGTTTCAAAAAAATAAAGTTAAAAAATGATGGGAATGAGGAAAACAAAAGGTTTGACACAAAGCTAAAATAAGAAGGTGGTTGTTGAAAAGGGGGCTTGAGCATCTTGATTGAAAAAAATATGATGCAAGTGCTAAAATGAGCCTACACAAATACTAAGGGGGTGGAGACTAAAGTGGATGCAAAAATGTAGGTGAAATTGCAAGGGGTGCAATTTTATGACACAACAAGTGTGTGATCGATTTTTAGAGTGTATCAAATGTATATTAATAAATCAAAACACATTGATACAACATTAAATCAAAACAGAATATTAAAATATCAGAGATGCAAACTCAGTATTCTATAGTTGATGTCGTCCTATTGTTCTCTATCTCCAGTGTTTTTGTTGATTCCAGCTTGCTCTCAGATTTTGGGCTAGGCTCAACAAACAGTCTTCCTAGAGAATGAGATTCAATATAAATGCATGAAATGCTATGCTAAGATATGATTTTACTGATACTAAACATGATTGCTAATGTGAAAGATTACGAGATTATGAAAGCTAAAGATCATAAAGACAATGCTAGAATACTATAATGCAACTATTCTCGAATGTCACAGTATTATAAGTTGTAGGTAGCTAATGCTTGGATTTTCAGGGATATTTATAGAGTTTTTGAAAGATTCTAATTGGTTGAGGTGATCAACGGCTCTGAAAATTCTTGGCAGATCGAACAGTCGAAGATGGATAAGACTGGAGAGAAAAATAGAAGAAAACAAAAAACAAGCTTTGTTTCCTTTTTCAAAGAAGAGATAAGATGAGATGATAAAGATGAATTCTAAAAATCATCTTTTTGTGAGATTTTGGAAAGATTTTGAAGATAAATAATGAATTTATAAAATTCATTATTCATTTATTGGTGACATTTTAGATTTTTCTTAAAATAGAATATTTAATTTAGATTTGAAGAATAATGGAGGATTTCATAATTAAATAGAATATTTAATTATGATTCGAAAAGATATGAAAGATAGTTAATTGAATTGTTTGAGAAATGACATGTGGATGAAATTAATTAAATAAAATATTTAATTAATTAGAAGAAAGATTTGAATAGGAGAAAGAAAATATTTACATTTAATTAAATCAAAAGACTTGATTAAATTCAAAAGGTGATAACTAATTAAAATAAATAAAGAGTATTTATTTAATTAATCAAGTAGGCATATGAAATAATTAAATAAAGTAAATTTATTTAATTACGGTGGAAGAATAAAGTAAATGAACAATATAATTAAATTAATTAAATTTAATCATATGTAGAGGACTTTAGAGGATTAATTAAATAAAAAAATATTTAATTAAATGCCAGGATTAGACATGACCAATTTTATGCATATACATTTTTCCCCTCTTTGAAGTGATGTGTGAAATGCATTGCTTCAAAGAAAATATTCTTGCTATTGAAATTTTGTTGTGCTTGATTTTTCCCTTGATCGAAAAAAAGCGTGTTTGATATGCCTTTTGATTTGAATCTGATATGTGGTTGATGATGCCCCCTCGAGAGGTAAATCACTGATGATGATATGAGTTTTGATAATTTATGAAAAAATTGATTTGATGATGAAATTTGGATCTTGATGTTAATTCAGTGATTTAGCTCTCGAAAAATGATGTAGAAAGATGCCCCAGTTTGAAAAATAAGGTCAAAGTGAGATAAAAAGATAGAAATAAAAATAACATGCCACAAAAAGCCTCCTTGTTTGACCTTTAAAAGGTAAAAGAGGAAAAAGAGAAAGTCATTTTCACCTTTTGACTTTAGAAACTATTTTCTCTGACAGTGACTTGGCAAGATGGAGATTCCCTATCACAAGCATAGATTCGAGCAGGCCTGTTGATACCAAATACTAGCTACTTACAGACCATCGATAAGTCGATTCAACCCACTTTGCCTTGAAATTTTTTGTTTTTATTCGATTTTGAATGTTTTTTTATGGATTTGAGATTTTAGCAGGCTGTTTTAGCACTTTTAGGGGATAAAATAGCACATTCACAGTTTCTTGTAGCGCATCTAGGGCTTGATTTTGCTTTGTTAGGTAAAAGCTAGTTTAGCGCATCCGATAGGTAAAATAGCGCTTATAGGGTGTCGATAGAAATTTTGGTACATTAGTGCATTTAGGACACAAAATGGTGCTCGAAGGGTTTTAGTGCATAGTAGATGAAATGACGCATTTAATTAGGCATTTAGCACATATAGGGAAATAACGCATATAGGATTTGATTTAGCACTTTCAAGGCACAGAATGGCGCATTTGGGGTTTTAGCGTATCTAGGGGAAACTTTAGCGCATTTAGGGCTTTTAGCGCTTTTAGGCCACAAAGTATCACATCTAGGAAAATTTAGAAAAAATGTTGTATGATGAAAATGATGATGAATTATTGCTTCTTTGGTCAATAGATAGATAAATTGTCATGTCATCATGTTGATTTGTATAGAAATGATATAAAATCTAATAAATGATGAATTGATAACTTTGTTTCCCAAAATAGAAAACAAAGAGTATAGAGCTGATAACTTCGTTTCCCTTGAATGAAAAACAAAGAGTAGATGATTGATATGACTTCTGATAAATTTTCTTTTTGCGATAGAAAACAAATAGTAGATGATGTGATTGAAAATATATTTGCATTCATGACTGATGTACAAGTAGGATGATGATTTTATTGTTGATAAATTTGCTTTCCTGAAAAAGAAAACAAATAGTAATTGATGAAAGAGTAGATTGATTTGATATTCAGATATTGCATTGATTTCTTGATATGAGTCACTTAGATAGAACACGTGATATGTGTCACTGATATGAGTCTGATAAGAGTCTGATAGATAGATATGAGTCTGATTGATATGGATCTGGTAGATTTCCTTTGTGATGACCAAAAATAGGGGGTTTTCAAAAACCTCCAGATTAGAGAGCATCATCCTGTGGGGTGGGATCGGATTCGAGATCTCACACCTGCAGATGTGCAGTTGATAGTTGGATGTGGGTTGGGTTCATTGTTGTCGATGCCTCCTATTCAGGTTAATAAGGGACTGTCGACAATGCTAGCCGAGAGATGGCATTCTGAGCACAATATTTTTCATTTGTCAATGAGTGAGATGGCGGTGACCCCAAAGGATGCATATAGGATTTTGGGGATCCCAGTGGTAGGCGCCCTTGTGTTCTATGACCACAAGGAACTAGGTGGTACAAAGGCAACGAGGAGAGTATATGGTGATGTGCATATAGTAGGATATTGGGTGTCATGGGAAGACTTTAGGGGATATCCAACCTTACCTGTAGTGTTGGGTGCATTCATTGGAGGCTTCCTTTGTCTGGATCGCTGGTCAAAGGGACCATCAGTTGGGTGGGGTTGAATCATCAAGCAGATGATGGTTCAGCCATAGAGATATGCCTGGGAGAGTTACATGTTGGCTCATTTATATCATGACTTACACCAGGTGGTGTACAGAGGGGCATTGAGTTTTTTGTGTGGCATTACCCTGCTTCAGATCTAGGCGTGGGAGCATATTGTTGTGATGAGACCACTGTGTCTGAGAGTTAGGCCACTAGGTAGGCCATAAGTATATGCATATTCCAATGCACTTATCCAGCCCAAGCTGGGCAAGTTAGAGTATTGGAGATGGACCCTGGATGATATGGATTCGATTATATGGAGGTTGTACACTGATTGTGAGGCATGGGATACAGATTAGTTGGAGATGTCATTTGTATGTATACCCTAGTTTCTGATAGGTCATACTCCATTCATCATAGAGAGGTTTCTAGCCTTGCGAGTACAAAGGTAGTTTGGATTTATGCAGAGGATGTTGTAGGGTGTTGCGCACTATGGACGGTGCAAGGATGACCCTAGATGGGGTCCCTGCATTTCTTACCAGGTTGCATATACCAAGTATACAACATTACAACCTGATGTATGGGATACCAGGCCTAATATTGTTGATGCAGGCATGTCTGAGGAGTACTCGATCTATTATCACACACACCCATTTATGCGGTTCACATGTCTAGATGAGTCGGCGCCCATTTTGGTAGCACCTTAGCCAAGGGTTGGGAGATAGTAGGATGTGACAGGTGGGAGCAGGCAGTTGGCCAAGGAAAGGAGGAGGATAGTGCAGACAGGGAGGAGAGTGGAGAGGAGGAGAGCTCGGATAATGACGATGGGGATGATAGTGGAGATGGCAGAGGTGGGGAGCAGAGGCTAGTGAGACCGAGGCCAGACTTATTGGGCAATGTCCAGATTATGCGAAGGCCGAGGACTAGTATTGGA
Source organism: Sequoia sempervirens (assembly GCA_007258455.2). Taxonomy (NCBI): domain Eukaryota; kingdom Viridiplantae; phylum Streptophyta; class Pinopsida; order Cupressales; family Cupressaceae; genus Sequoia; species Sequoia sempervirens. The sequence goes on from VDFB02180317.1 coordinate 47,422, forward strand.
TGGAGGACAATGATCAGGGCTGCATCTATGTCATAGCAGGCATAAATAGATACTCTATAGGCCTAGGTGAAAATGCTTCAAGATCAACAGGCGCACTCGTAGAGCCAGTTGGCTCAGGCTCAGAGTGTTGCAGTACAGTTACAGGCACAGCTAGTGCATGCATAGGCATAGGCTCAGGTATAGGTACCTCCTCCTACCTTGACCCATAGGTAGCCCAGTTGATAGCAAAGAGGGACTCCTTCAGACAGAGGGCAGCAAAGGCAGAGGGAGTGGCACATAGACTCATGGGAATTGTTGAGAGTGTGTCTTTATGAGAGGCCATTGCAGAGGGGTTTGAGATGGCTAGGGAGGCTAAGTATTACTGGGTGAGGTATGAGGAGTTGTGTCCTCTCGACCACAAAGAGCCTTACCCTTGGTCTCATAGTAGGACCAAGAGTAGATCACAGATGGCTACACAGAGCAGAGGGGTTATAGGGCCTCGATAGGATCCCAATGTAGGGACAAGTGGCAGGCCATCATCCTCAAGACCAGCTCCATCAGGGGGGTCCACTAGCCAGCCTTGAGTTATTGATACGAGATTATTGATGTATCTTATTTTGTGGGAGCATTTTTTTTATCATATCTTATGTATCTCACTAGATTGTTTTAGTTTCATTGAACATTGGACATTTGTATTTATTTTTGATGAGTGATGATATGTAGTGGCGATGAGTTTTGATGATGTGTTTCTTTGATGATGATGATGATATGGATATGTATTGGTTATAGATTTTGATATGCATGGTAATGATTTGATGACTAACATGATATGCAAGATGATTTATGATGTGTACTAATGATGTCATGTAGGTGAATGACCTATGATGTGGTTAATGAAAATATGCAATGGGATATTTGATATGCTTGTAATGTGTTTACAAATGATGTGGAAATGTAGGAACTTTTGTTTTTGGATTTTTCAAATGCAAAAAATAATGATGTGATGGAAAATGGAGATTGTGTCTATGAAATGTATTGTGAATTTGTAATATGTAGAGGAAATGATATGAAATGATAGGTGATATGGATCAAATGTTCTGTAAAAAATGACAAATGATATGATATGAAAATGATAAATGGTTAAAGATGTGATATGAATGTAAATGATAAACAATATGAAATGATTAATAATAATGAAATGTATGATGATGATAATAAATGATATGAAATGAAATGTAGCGAAATGATGATGAAATGAATATGAAATGAATGATGAAATGATAAGGATAATGATATGAAATGTAATGAAATGATGTCGAAAATGTAATAAAATGATAATGATAATGAAGGTGTAATGAAATGATAAGTGAAAATAGATTATGAAATGAGATAATAAATGAAATGAAATGAAATGAGATGATAAAATGAAATGAAATGAGATGATAAAATGAAATAAAATGATATGATAAAATGAAATGAAACGAGATGATAAGTAAGATGTTAATGATATGAAACGATATATAATATGAAAGATAGAAATGATATGAAATACTGAAGGGATAAATGAATGATATGAAATGATAAAGGATTTCAATGAATGATATGAAGATGATATAAAATGAGAATGATCAATGGCATGCAATGAAATTATATGATATGATAAAGGTTTAAAATGATATGCAAATGAATGAGAAAGGATAAATTATATGATATGTACATGACCTAGATGAAATGATAATGATGATGAAGATAAAAGATGATAATGAAACAAATGTCCAAATTTCCTCCACAACTAGTCTAAAGAGACATGACAGGTATTGATGTTTTCGTTCAGCCTTCAAAACTTTGATGCAAATTCAGAATACAAATATGTACTATGATCTAAATGAAATGCAACTAAATGAAACCAAACATTTGTTGAGCCTTCTGTTAGCTTTCTTGAATCATCATAGATCATTTTAAAATGTTGGAAATATGTACAAGCATTAGAGGGGAAATTAGCACCAATGATAACCTAAGTACAACTTCCATGATTTTTGATATAGCAAGTGAACACAAGCATCAAGGTATAATTGAACTAAGATGACCTAATCATTTCTTGCATAAACAGACAAAGATTAACCATGTTCTGATGCAAATGTGGAACTGTCATCAATAATACACTTTGGAAATCATGTCTCGTGACATATTTGCACCAAATTGATAGTTAACCTCAAGACAATAGACAAAGAAAAATCATCCTCTTTCCTCCCCACTCTAGTTCAATACATCATTGAGTGTGCTCTAGAGAGATGATATCAAAAATTCAAACAACCATTGGTCAAAATATAATACTGCTATTCCAAACATTATTCAGATTTTAGATCATCCAGATATGAGTCATGATATGGTACATGCTGAAAACTATTGTGATATGGATCAATGATTGAATAGTTGTCCATGTGATTTGATTGTTTGTTTTGCATGATTGGATTTTATGTCATTGTCTAGCTACTTCGGTAAAACCTGAAAGTTGGTTTCCCCCAATATGTGAATGTTTGCCCCCAGTATTGACACAACTTGCTGAAATGAATCTGTACAATGATCAAGCCATGGTAAGACATTATCGCTCTAGGAAAATGATGGCAGTATGATGTTGATACGATTCTAAGATGATGGTGCATGAAATGAAGGCTGAAAAGCTAAGTGCAGAACATGAACTAATAAATGGAGGGCTACAAATAGCGTATGTTTGCCAGATTTTCACTATTTGTTTTTATTGCATTTTTCTATTTTTTTTTTTTTTTAAGGACATTTTTTGATGTTTTTGTGTTTCTTCGTGATTATTACTTTTGCTATTTTTGTGAATTTTTCTAAAGACATTTTTTGCTATTTTTGTGAATTTTTCTAGGACATTTATGGATGATGATAATTGCTCTACATAATACTTTTCATGCATGTTGTTGATAGGTTCGTGAAAATAGGTCCCTTCTACATTGATTGCTTGTATGCTCCTCGAATCAGATAACGCGATGACCACGTAAGGACTCCAGCCAATTTGGTTCAAATCCTCCTTTCTTCTCTCTGTCTTGTTGATTTCATGGGTTCTCCTTCAAAACAAGATCACCAACCTAAAAGGTACATGGCTTGAATCTATGATTATAGCTATGAGACATCATTTTTTGATATGCTTTCAAATGATCAGCTCCTCATTATCTCTTCTCATCAAGGAGTTCTAGTTCTTGCAGTCGAGAAACTTTGTATTCATCATCTGTTGTGAGACCCTTTAAGGATACCCTTAGTGATGGAATCTCAACCTCGAGTGGCAAAATAGCTTTTGCTCCATAGATAGGAGAAAATGGTGTTGCTGCTGTTGGCATTCAGAAGCTAGTTCTATAGGCCCATAATGCAAGATTAAGTTGAACATGCCAATATTTCCCTGCATTATTCACAGTATTCTTCAGGATTTTCAATATAGTTTTGTTTGAGGCCTCTAGTTGGCCATTCCCTTATGGATAGTAATGTGTTGAATATCTATGATGAATATGGAATTGTTCACAAAGTTCATGGTGCAAGAGCCTCTATTTGATCACATGCCTCCATGAGGCCATATCAGTAATTTGTTCCATTTTTATGTTTTGAGATTTTAATAGTTTCTCCAAGAGACCACCTTTGTGGTGTTATAGGTCATAGGATGTTGTTCATTTCTCATATATTGTAAAAATTGTCAAAAGTGCAAAATTAGGTAGAGGAAATGTCATTAAGGTGTTTTGTCAACACACTAATCAAAAGGTGGTTGCAAATAGTTGGTTTGGGTTGAAAATGTATAAATAAACCCTCCAAAACTCGAATTGGAGGTTGGGGATACTATTTTTGAAGTTAAATGAATGGCAACCTCAAGTTTGGTATGCATTTTCTGATTTTTACATTGTTACCAGATTGAAGTTGTGATTTGTACGGCCTGGTATGGACTCAAATGATAGAGTATCATATATTGATGGAAAGATCTCTATTTATAGTTTCCAATTCTTTTTGTCTCATTGAATTTCATCAAGTTTTGTGGAAGATATGAATATTTTGGTGAGACTGCCTATTCTAACAATATTGTGCAGAATTTACAGTATAAAAAGTGTGATGGTACGGAATGTAAAGTCTATAATTTGGATCTGAAATAAATTGGATTTTGTTTTCATGTGAATCTAATTTCATTTGCTTCAACTCTCATCAAAATTCATTAAGAATTGAATAAGTTATGAACATTTTTGTGAGGGCAGGTCTGAACCCTACCTAGGGTTTGCAGTTTTGGGAAAAATACAATAACTTTCATTTCAACCGTTGGATCCTTATAAGAATTGGAAGAGAAGTCTATATCTATGTTTTATTAAATCTCACCAGAGGGATTGGCTTCATTATTTTTTTTGTAGAAGTTATGAATGACTGTTCATGGCAATAAATTGTGGGCTGCCATAGTTATGTTTCCAATATGATATACAATGTTTAATAACATGTGTTATAAAAAGATTGTTTTGGATTATTGTTGAAGGCTTGTGATATGTGTTTTGAATCCTCCTAGCTCTATCACCATCAACATCCCGGATTCTTTGAATGGTCAGCCCATTATTTGTGATGATGGAGTTAGGAATGCCATACCTAATAAATGAGATAGTTGAGTATGAACGATGAGATTTTTTGTCCAACCTTAGTCAAAGGTAATCACCAATCCAATTTGGTAAAGTACTATGTCACCGTGATGATAAAATTGTGTTCGCTCAATGATGAAGGATGAATCTTCCAATAGATCTTAAACCCCTATCAGAGAGAATGGCCAAGTGGGTGAACTATTGAAGTTCTTGTGTAGGAGCACATGAAATGATTCCTAAGGACTTTGACATTTAGAGAACTTTTTCATGAGTGAATGATTCCCTCTCCATAGTTGGCCTTTAATAACCCATTCTAATCAATTTCTTAGATAAGGTCACCCACTTGAATGAGTACCACAAATGCCACCATGAACTTCTCAGAAGCCTCATAGATTCACAAGCATTCAAGAAATCAAAGTAAAGTACTCATTAAGACTATGGTGATAAAGGGTGTCAACATAAGAGTATAGCTAGAGGATTGGCAACAAAATTGTGCTTTGGTTACTTGATGTCAAGTGGTAAGATGTCATCTCTTTTAGGTAGGCATAAATCTTCCATACCAAGGTGAATCTGATCCTACTAAGTGGCAAATGATTTGGCTCTCTTAGGTGTGTCATAGGTAGGTGCAAATGATTGTTCCACCGTAAATTCATAGCGAGCTTGATTTTCTGGGAGTTGCAACAATGATACGATCATGGCCATGGCATCAACAACTTTGTTATCAAGTCTTGGAATCTGTATGAACTTGATATCCACGAAGTACTTCTCGAAATTGTCAATAATTTTCTTATATGGCGACAGTTTGTCATCTTTGGTCTGATAATCATCATTGATTTGATTAATGACTAACTATGAGTCACCATAAACTTGTAATTTTGTAATCCTCCATTCCAATGCTATCTTGAGTCCAATGATTAAAGCTTCATATTCGGCTATGTTATTAGTGCATGGAAACATTAGCCTATATGACCGAGGAATAGTATTTCTTGAGGGGTGACAAGGAGTATGCTTGCCCCTGATCTGTGTTGAGTGAAAGAACCATTAAAGTAAAAAAACCAAGGTTGCTTTGATTCTATCGTGAAGACATCGACATCCAGAAATTCAATGTGCATGGGATGCTCTGCTTGTAGAGGTGCTTCAGCTAGTTGATCAATGATAACGTGTCCTTTGATTGCTTTGTGATCAACATAATGAATGTCAAACTCGCTTAGGATCATGACCCATTTTTCTAACCTTCCTATCAATGTAGCCTTGCTTAGTAGATACTTGAGTGGATCAATCTTTACAACAAGATTGATGGTGTGAATTAACATATAGTGTCAAACATTTTTGTGATGCAAAGACTACCATGAGACAAGCCTTCTCGATGAAAGTGTATTTGAGTTCATGACCTATTAGTGTTTGACTAATGTAATAAATTACACGTTCCTTTAGTGTAGAGTCCTCTTGTGCTAATAATTCCCCAAAAGATGTCTCCGTTACGGCAATATATAAGATTAGAGGTTTGTTTGGATTTGGTGGTACTAGAACTGGTGGGTTCATCAGGTACTATTTGATCTATTGAAAGGCCAATTCACACTTATCATCCCATTTGAAAGGAACATTTTTTATGCAATAGATGTGTGAAAGGTAGGATTTTATCGGCCAGCTGTGCAATGAATCTTCGTATAGATTGAAGTCATCCCTATAATGACCTCAACTGACTGATATTCCTTGGTGGAGGCATTTCCATGATTGCTTGCACCTTGGTAGGATCTACTTCAATTCCTTTTGTTGATACTATGTATCCTAAGAGCTTCCTAGATGTGACCCCAAAAACACATTTCTTGGGGTTGAGGCAAACTTTGAACGTTTCCAACCTTGCAAAGATTTTAGATAACACTTCGAGATGTCCTTCTCTTGTGTACGATTTGGCAAATATGTCATCTACATAATCTTCCATGAATGTGTGCATCATGTCATGAAAAATTGTAGTCATAGCTCTTTGGTAAGTAGCCCCGATGTTCTTTAGACCAAAAGGCATGACATTCCAAGAGTAAGTCCCCCAGGGACATGTAAATGTTGTTTTGTCCTAGTCTTCAGGTGCAATATTGATTTTCTTATAACCAGAAAAACCATCCATTAGTGAATACATGGCATGGCCAGCTGTCAGATAAACTATAGTATCGATGCTTGGATGTGGGAAGTCATCCTTAGGACATGCCTTATTAAAATCTTTGAAATATGTGCACACTCTGAAACTTTTGTCAAGCTTGGATACAGGAACGATGTTGGAGATCCACTCTGCATAGTTGATCGATGTTATAAATCCCACATCAAGGAGTTTTCAGAGTTCTTCTTTAACTAGTAGTGCAACATGAGGATGTATCTTTATGAGTTTTTGTTTCACCATTTTGACTCCTGGTTTGATGGAAAAGTGATGCATTATAAGATCAGGATCAAGACCTAGCATGTCTGCATAAGACCAGCAAAAGTTGACTTGATTTGTTTTGAGAAATTCCATGAATTCAAGTATTTCTTTATCTATCATTAAGGAAGCTAACTGTAGGATCTTTGGTTTTTTTTGTAGTTTCAAGATTAACTTCTTTTTTAGGCTCAATCAAGATAGGAAATCGCTCATGATAATGCTCCAGGAAAGTTTCAAATATCCCATCATTAGGTGCCTTAAAAAGGTTTTCACCATCTAATACGCTCTTTATTTTATCTTTTGTTTGATCTAATACTGCCAGATCTTAGTTTTCACCATTAGATCTTTCTTTTTTCTTTTTTTTTGTAGCTAAGAGACTTGACACTCTCTTGATTAAAGACTCTATGCCAAAAATTGCTAGTGGAACAATCATTTGTGTCATCTGTGGAAAGGAAATTCATGATAGACTCGTTGCTTGGGAACATAGGTAGATCGATAGGTCCAGATGAATCCCAGTCAATGAGATTAGGATGGATTAGTGGTAGTGGGTCATTGGGTTGCATTAAATTGGCTATGGTTATGGTCATAATGGAGTTTTCTATATGATTTGAGGTATGAGGAAAATCAATGATGGCACTGTTATCATGATAATCTTGTCTAACTAAATCTGACTCAGTATCACTAGAATCATAGTCACCTTGTAGTTCAGATTCTTGCGGTTGGGACCCCGACCCTTCACCTTCAATTAGAGTTGGGGTGTACCTATGTGCCACATCAACCTTTTTGTCCCTCTAGAACTCATCATTTTAGATGGTGTCCCATTCATATTCACCAGAATCCATGTCAAAGTTATTATCCACAAAACTCTGAATTGTTGTCAAACAGACTTCCCTTGTATCAGACCCTTCTTGCAATGTGAGGATAGTATCATGAAACTGCTTAGATGGTATTTCTTTTGAGTTAGTATCATAGCCTAGTCATTTTTTATCTTTTGCAGCAAGTCCTGGAAGGTGAATAGGCTTAACTACTCCTTTTCTTTTTCTGATAGGACCATTACCATCATAGCCCATCTTTTGCATGATTGAATATACTTTACCATATTGATCAGTTGGTAGTTTGATATTAAGAACTATTTCATATTCATCTTTATAGAACCAACTTAAAACTTCTCTATCCTCAGAATCTTCCATGGGGAATTTTTCTTTGATAAATCGTCCATTGAACTTTGTATTTGGCTCTGTTGGTGGTTGCGTTGATGTGGATGCTACAGAAATTTGTTGTTATACGATAGAGGGTTGTCCATGTGACTAAGGTGATATAGGTAGATTAGCAAGATAGAGAGAGTACTCCCCTACTCCATTTTCCTTGAACCATAGTTTCTTGTCAAAGCTTTTGGTTAATTGACTAATTTATGTATCAATTTTGAAAAAAGTACTAACAGGAGCCTCTCGATTGTTGGGAACCAAAGTGTCTTGACTAGCTTTGATGTTGGTACAAGTATGACTATTTGAATTATCAACTGGTATTGTGATATCCTATCCATCATAAGGAAACTTAATACATTGATGAGATGTGGATGGAACAGCTTGCATTTCATGGATCCAAGGATGACCCAACAAGATGTATGTGAGATCGCGATCTAATACTTGACATAAATTATTTTTGATAATAGCTCCCACTCTGACTGGTAGAATGATTAAACCCTTGGATGCTCTCTCCTCATCATCATAGGATTTAATAGTAATCTTTCTTCAGGGATCAATGTAGTCATCAGAAAATCCTAAAGCCCGAACTAACTTCATAGTATATATGTTCAAACTAGGACCACCATCTATTTGTACATGTTTGACATGAAACTTGTGGATCATGACATCTAAGTATAGCGATGAATTATGGGGATGTGTCATGGAAATGTCATATTTTTTGGAGAATGAGAGGCTTGTGGGTGTGGACAAGTGTCCCACCATGGCTTGAAATCGGTCCACATCCAGATCAGTGGATACAGTTGTTTCAATGAGGGCCTTTTCTAGAATTTCCTTGTGTGCTGGGGAAAGCGTCAGGAGTTATAAGATAGAAATCCAAGTAGGAGTTATTCTAAGTTCATTGACTAAGTCATATTTATGTTGAGGTAGGGGCACAACGGATTTTGAAGAAGTTCCCTTTAAGACAACTTTAGCTTGTGCTCTTGTTGTTGCGTTGACTTCTCTATATTCCATCTTTTCTTTAACTTTAATAGCATTGACCTGCTCATCATCAGTTTAGATATGATTGATTATATGATCATTGATATGATTCAAACTTTTCCCCGAAGACTCACCCTTTTGATAGTTGGGAAAAGGGTTGTGAAATGCTTGGTGGTCTTCGTTTGATTGTTTGTGTCCTTCTATTGTGGTGGTGCAATTTTTTATTAAGTCTTGGAATTTATTTTTCAAGGCTTGACAATTATTTGTGGGATGGAGCTTGCACCGATAATAATCACAATAGTATGCATCATTCCATGATGGAGGTTTCACACTAGGTTCAAAATTGTGTTGAGGCAGAAAAGTAAGAGCATTTTTAGCCATCAATTCTTTGAATGCAGATTATAAGGATTGACCCAATGGAGTAAAAGTTCTTTTGCTAGAGAAGAGTGAAGATCATTGTGGATTTGTGTTTGAGGTATTTCCTAAGGCATTGTTGTTGTTATCATTTCCATGGTAACCTTGATTGGTGGCATTCCCTTGATTGGGAGAAGTTTGATTCACGTTATTCCTCAGAGGAGGAGGATTGTTTCCCTAATTTGTGACTGAGTTAACATTGTTATAGTTATTGTTGCGAGGAGCACTTGGAGCACTAAGAACAAATGGCTTAGTCGAGACATGATTTTCATCTTCAACACCATCATTCACCATATTTTTTTTGCGAGTTCAAAACTTAGATTTGTCATTGTGGTGATTTGACGAGATATGATTGTCCTTGTCAAGTTTTATTATCCCTCTCTGGACCAAGGCACTTTCAAAGGTGATGGCATTTTCAATCAATTTCTAAAAAGAGGGAGGACAATGAAGATTAAAACAATAGCTCATCTCTTGATCTAAGTTGTTTATGAAAGTGGTGATCTTTTCCTTTTCAGCAACATGGCACAGATATCTAGCAAACAATACTCTCCATCTCTAAAGAAATGTAATAAATGGTTCACTAGGTTTCAGTTTAGCCTTGCAGATATCAATCATGGTTATTTGATGTTGTATGTTGTAGGAATATTGCAATATGAACTCATTAATCAATTCCTCAAATGTCTTGATAGGCGGTGTGATTTTTGATAGCCATTCCATAGATTGGCCTCCAAGACTTCTAGGAAACAAATGCATCAAGTATGTGTCCTCATGAGAAAACTCTAAAGTCATATTTCGAAAGTCCCTAATATGATCGATTGGATCTGATTTCCCATTATAACAATCAAACTTTGGGATTTCACAATGTTTGGGAAATAGGATCATGTTGAGACATCGGTCAAAAGGATAAGGACAAATGTCATCAAGAGTGTATGTCTTTTTTGTGGCTCCCCCTTGTAGATCTTTAATTTTTCCTTGTAGTGCTTTAATTTGTTGAGACAAGGCACTAATATCAGACAAGGGTATTTCATCACGATTACTCTTTATGTTTTCAGTATCAAAATCATGAGGAAATTTAGCTCCTTTGTCAGCTAAATACAAGAAATATTTTTCTTTATTGCACTCCAAAATATTTTCTAAGGCTTTTTGAAATTTAGGATCTTGCTCAGCCTCTCTAAGATGTTCTTCATCTCATTCATCATCACTATCTACAGGATTTTTTCTCATATCCCTGTATTTATGGAATGGGTTTTCTTCTCTTTCAGCCATGTTGTTGTTAAAGAGGGGATTTCAATTCACACTATAAAGGGGATTACTATTCTCACCTTCTTCTTGAGCTTGTTTGGTGTGATCTTCTTGTTGAATATCCTCTTTCAGCTTATTGTATTGAGATCTTGTAAAAATAGGCATATGATTTTGAAACATTCTTCTAGACTTAGATCATAATTTGATAAGTGCACAAATGATGATGTTTTTGATTTGATAAGATGAAAATCTTATGATATGATCAAAAGATGTTCCTAATTCTTGATTGTGGCTTCCAATGATAAAGGATATCAGAATCCTGTTGGGGAAGTTGAATCAATAATCAGAAATTTGTTTGAAAGGTGCACTTTTAAGATTTGATCCTTGTTTTTGAAGAATGATAAGTATATCAAATAGCCTAATTAAGATCACTGAAGGATTTGACTGGGATGTGTTGGATGCTCAATGGAAGGTTGTGGTAGATAATCAAACTCAAGAGGTTCATTGCGATTGTGTCATTGAGATAGAGCTCTTCTTTGGAAATATGCTCGTGAATATAAAGGCTCTATAGCGTACTTGTCAGTAAACCCCTTAGAAAAATCTTGGTATCTATGGAGAAACTCATGGTGATGAAGCAAGACATTTTGAATTTTATACAAAAACTTTCTACATTGCACAGTTTTCTTGTAACCTAAATGTTTCTTAGGTTTCTTGATCCTATTGATAATCGATTTCTTGAAATTTTTAGTTGATTTCCACTCTCTAAGCATGAGCGAAATTTCAAAAGGTTACTAGACCGAAGATGTTATAAACTCAGATCTATCAACAGTAATTTTTTTGGAAAATAACAGATGCACTACTTTGTACCCTGTATGCACTACAGAAACAGGTATATGCACCAGAGAAATAATCAAATGTGCTACTTTGTGTCCTATATGCTATAGAAAAATGCTTTGACAATGACAAACTATTTACAAAATATTCATTCTATGCACTAAAAAAGGCTCTAAATGTGCTGAACTAGCTAGTGAATGCACTAGAACAGACCTTATATGTGCTACTTTGTGTCCTAGATGCACTAAAATAGTTTTCCAAAGTGGTTTTCATACAGTTTTGAATAGTTTTCAGCAAAATTTTCCCATGTTCATCTTGGATGATCTTTTATCTGAGTTAATGTAATTGAAAACACAACAAACACTCTGAAAACAATTGTTTTTAAGCCCTATACTAAACATCAATTGTATGTTCAATTTTTTTTTTCAAAAAGTGTTTTTATAGGTTTTGTACATAATAGACAATTCAAGCAGACTCACTCTTAGTACTCAAGTAGGTCATCCTAATAATCAACAACCCACATCTTAGAATTGCTTTTGACTTCATTACTGTACCCATGTCACCCTCGAAGGGGTGCCCATGTTTTTGTCTTTTCTAGGTGTGTACTCAGAGTGATGGAAGCGGATACCAGATCCCTTGAGCAAACGGTCCTTGGAAGTTATATGGTGAGTATCTTGGGGGTAGATTCTTCCCTCCCTTGCACTGTGATTATTATGATGTTCAAAAACTGATTTTAGCTGGATACTACACTAGGTTCGTAGTAAGGGTTTCTATTTGGTACATAATAATAACCTCAAGAGACCTCCCAACCTTTAGAACAAAAGCTTTGGGGATGGTTATCTTGCACACTACTAGAAAAAGTGGGTTTCCCCAGATTTGCTTTAAATTTTATGGTGGGGTGGAATGGCCTGGCTTTGGCTTGAACCCACTTGGGTCATTCCTCTTGGGTGAGTACTTTTTCCCACAAGAGCAAACCCTCTAAAGGATGTAAGAAAGCATTAAAATTACATCGAATTGAAAAGGAAAGTCTAGTATTCTGATCACCTAGTTAAGGGGAGAGCATAGACCTATTGCCATAGACAAAGCAACCAAAGTTCTTTTTAGAGCCCAAATGACAATAATTTAATCTATGTGAAGATGTTGCTTCACAACAAGCATGGGATTCATTTTAACTGCAAAAAATCATTGTGTGGTAACATTCCTAGATTGCTTCATTTTAATCCATGTCTACCCTAGGGTTGCTTCTTTTTAACTAAATGTGACTATCCTAAGGTTGCTTCTTTTTAACCAAAAAAAAATTTGTCTACAGAAGGCGTCAGACTCAGAACTTTGTTTAGTTACAACCTGTAAGCGCTAAAACAAAGAAAAAATGCACTAAAATAGACAACAAATGTGCTAAAATAGATAGAAAAAGTGCTATAGAAATCCTTAAATGCCCTACAATAAGTACTAAATGCGCTACTCTAAGAATAGAAATTTTTTATGATTTTAGATGAAATGAGCTCGACGTATGTTCCATTTTATTCCCCATATGCATCGTTTTGTTCCTTATATGCGCTAAAACAGTTCCTATATGCACTGAAAGACATGCAAAAAGCACTGTTAAAAGTTTTGGATGCTCTATAGAAACCCACAGATGCGCTAAAATGGAAATTTTTGTCAGAAATCAGAATTCCAGAATGTAAAACCTGTCAGAAAACCTGCAAGTAGATGTTAAAAATGGGGCAATACCCCACGGTGGTAGCCAAAAATGTGTGATCAATTTTTAGAGTGTATCAAATCTATATTAAATAAATCAAAACACATCAATAGAACATTAAATCAAAATAGAATATTAAAATATCAGATATGCAAACTCAGTATTTTGTAGTTGATGTTGTCCTATCGTCCTCTATCTCTAGTGTTTTTGTTGATTCCAGCTTGCTCTCAGATTTTGGGTTAGGCCCAACAAACGGTCTTCCTAGATAATGAGATTGAATATAAATGCATGCAATGCTATGCTAAGATATGATTGTACTGATACTAAACATGATTGCTAATGTGAAAGATTACAAGATTATGAAAGCTAAAGATGGTAAAGAAAATGCTAGAATGCTAGAATACTATAATGCAACTATTCTTGAATGTGCGTATTATAAGTTGTAGGTAACCAATGCTTGGATTTGCAAGGATATTTATAGAGTTTTTGAAAGATTTTGATTGGCTGAGGTGATCAACGGCTGTGAAAATTCCTGGCAGATCAAACAGTCGAAGATGGATAAGACTAGACAGAAAAATAGAAGAAAACAAAAAACAAACTTTGTTTCCTTTTTCAAAGAAGAGATAAGATGAGATAATAAAGATGAATTGTAAAAATCATCTTTTTGTGAGATTTTGGAAAGATTTTGAAGATAAATAATGAATTTATCAACTTCATTATTCATTTATTGGTGACATTTTAGATTTTTCTTAAAATAGAATATTTAATTTAGATTTGAAGAATACTGAGATTTACAATTAAATAGAATATTTAATTATGATTTGAACAGATATGAAAGATATTTAATTAAATTGTTCAAGAAATGACATGTGGATGAAATTAATTAAATAAAATATTTAATTAATTAGAAGAAAGATTTGAATAGGAGAAAGAAAATATTTAAATTTAATTAAATCAAAAGACTTGATTAAATTCAAAAGGTGATAATTAATTAAAATAAATAAAGAGTATTTATTTAATTAATCAAGTAGGCATATGAAATAATTAAATAAAGTGAATTTATTTAATTACGGTGGAAGAATAAAGTAAATGAACAATATAATTAAATTAATTAAATTTAATCATATGTAGAGGACTTTAGAAGATTAATTAAATAATAAAATATTTAATTAAATGCCAAGATTAGACATGACCAATTTTATGCATATACAACAAGCACTGCAATACCTTTGTTACCTCCATCTCACTACTTTTTGTACACTCGCACATACATCTAGTCAAAAAAATCTACTGCCTTTGGCTCACTACCTTCAACACACATTCTCACACTTATACTCACACATGCTTCTTCACACTTTCACATACATTCACTGTTGAGCTATCTGAACTGATATTTTCCACATTTCATTATCAAAATGGATTATGTGGATTTCTTATTCGCACATTATCTTTTCAAACATTCACCATGCACACATACTTATTTTCAATAGCTTTGATCTTTTATTTTTAATCCTCTGCAAACTTCAATTTTTTTCTCCTTGTCAACCAAGATGAAACAAATAACATGAGACATGCATCAGCCATAGCAAGTCAGCTCTAAAAATATTTACGATATAAGGAGATCGCATTTGGTTCCAATCAAGAGATATTCAAGAGTAGTTTTTCCATATAACCTTTCATACATCAACTCTAGACTAAAGGTAGTACTAGATAGACCCAAAAAAATTATGTGGATTACTCTATGATAATTATATGGCTTGTAAAACACTTCTCTACACTCCTTTGATTATTTTAGATCATTTCACTCTGGCACAAACACTTAATACCCAAAATACCAATTTTGGGCTAACTACTATATAGTCCAGATGATCAAATACCAACTTATGGTTCTCATAGAGAATACTGTGAGTCTTAAATATGTTTCTCATAACCTCTTTTCTTAGATTTAGGAAATTACTTGCTAGCATAACTCATTAGATCACCAACAAACCAACCTTCTAAGTTAGTGAAACACAAACAACATGCTATCACCTACAAAATTACCGGTGGTGTACCAAACCATATGAAACTTGAACTTATCAAGCACACTATCTACATGAATATAAATCCAAAACCACAAGGAAAAATAAGATGATGTGATGTTTTGTGGAGATTTTTTTCCTTCTTTAGGAAACCACTCATAGGAACATAACTTGTTCCTATTATGATAACTCTGGAAAGCTTTGCGATAACACTTATGCAGTGAAACTGGGAACATACATACCTCATTTCTAAATTGAGCTATCCTCCAATCCACATGGCCACAAGTTCATTGATGGAGAAATGTAGAGCATTTGACTAAGCTTTTGTGGTGCAACTATTTTTGCCTTTGACATTTTGGAGACTTATACATTTCTCTTCATACCCCATGTGAAGTCTTTCACTAGGAACATATGCAATAGTACATCAATAAAATCATATTGACAAGTGAAATTCAACCATGAACTTTAGAAGATAAGGTACAACTATGTACCAATGATAATATTACTACCCTTCAACACAACTCTTTATTAAGGACAACATACTAGTGCATGTAATAACAACATGAGTTGAAATCAATGACAACATATTGAAAACACATTTGCAACAATATCCCCCTTTATCATTGATGGAAACACGTACTAGATGTTCCATTTTCTCTCCCCCTTTGACATCAAGGGAAAAGTGTAGGTGGTCATCGTCTATGCCTGCAAAAGCATATAGTCTCTCCCTATATGTAAAACCATTAACATTTCACTCCCCCTGAGAAGTAGCCTCGATCACTTCAAAATTGCTCTTCTATGTATATATAATCCATGTAAATATGCAAAGTAAATAATTGATCAAGATTAATCTGTTGCTTTGTGTTTTTTAGAGGGGGACTATCTTGTACAACATTGTGAACAGGAGATGCATTTTATTCATCTTGTGTCACTTTCTCTTATTGAATATTTTGTTGTGGAGGATATGTTGTAGAGTGGGGAGGAGACATATGTGGTTGCTCCACATTTTCATCTTCTTTTACTTCCTCAACTCTTTTATTTGTCACCTCTTTTGTTTCTATTTTGTATTTTGTCTCTATCCTCCTTGTCCATGATCACAAGGACATTCACCCTATGCTTTGTCCTTAGCTCCTAAGCTTGTATTTGAGAGATTTTAACTTTCTCTTCTTGGAAAATAGAGGTTCTTACCTTGTCAAGAGCTTGATGTCTCAACTCTTCATCCAACTCTATGGCCTTTTCTATTTTTTGACTCAACACCTGAGCAAGACTCTCCAAAACCTTTTCAACAATATCACTAAGAGACACATTGTATTTGATCATGTACATGACTATTACTTTCTCAATAGTATGTTGATCCATAGGAGTCACATCCATATGAAGTTCTACTATTTCTTGTACCATGCCATGACTCATAATCCCATTAAAAATTGCCTCCAATTAAAGAGGATCATGAGGAGGTGCCTCAAAAGATGTTTTTTTTGGTTTTCGTTTATTTCCTTTTCACCTTATAGGTACCTTCCTCTCCTTCTCATTCCTCTTCAATTTCTTCTATTTGAATCTTCTTTCCTTTAGTAGGTTGTTTAGGCCTTCAATTCTTCTTCTCTACAGACTTCATCTGAGCCAATGTTTCTAATGCAACTCTTCTTCTTGTGGAACTAGTATGAGTTGTTTCTATGGTTTGTGAAGCATTAACAATTGTAGAAGCTTATTTGCTAGATTTTGGTATTTTCTTTGGGAAAGTTTCCTCAGGGTCTGAGGGAATTTATTAAGGAACCTTGGCGGAAGTTTGGGGTGCCTTTTTGGTTAATTGTGGAACACCCAATTTTTTAAACATCTTTTCTATCCTCTTTTCATGTGATTCATCTACCATTTTTGGATGATTCTATCCATGATTTCCCTATAGGTGCCAAATATCTTCACAAATGGATAGGATTTTTCAACAAGTTTTCAACATAAGTCTTGATTTTTGTAGGTGAAACCTCATAAGACAACTTTGGAATCCAAGAAGGCTCCACAGCCCCTATATAGCAATATTTCTTGTCAATAAGAAAAGATATTTCATCCTTATACTTTCTCACCATGTCAAAGGGAATTTTCTCCCTATCTTGCATTTCTTCTTAGAGATTCTTGAAGAATCCATAGTATGTAGAGTTTAAAGATTGTATATCTCTAAATCCTCTCACATGGTTTCTGATTTTTGTGGCAGCAAGAATGTGTTATTTCCATACCTCACCCTTAAAACCACACAATTCATTTAAAAAGTAAAATACAAGGAAAATGATGAGAGTGTCATATCTACAGTTATAGTTAGTTTCCTTTGTTCTCTTTAGGTTCTCCATTATTTGTTCTCTCATGACATTACAAAAGTCAAAGTATTTCCCTCCACCATCTGGTAGGTAATGTGAATTGTGGTACCCGTGGAAGACCCCTCTCTGTTTATGTAATACACTTTATATAAAATTCCTATAGAAGCATACTAGACCCTTGGATCTATTATTTTATTAACACTTAAGGCCCTTTTATCAAACTTTTCTCCAGTCAATTTTGTAACCCTCTCATTTTGGATGGCCTTCATCACCAAAACTAGTTTGGTATAGAATAAACCAATAACAACCCTAATTGTATCTTTTGTTATAAGGTAGGGTTTATCCAAGTAAATAAATTCATCATGGATCCAAATCAAGAAAATTCTTACCCATTCATGATTGTTATAGAAGTATCATAAATTCTTCACACATCTAACCCTTTTTCTATCACATTTGCAAATTCTAGTATGTATTTTATATTGTCCATTAGAGTTTTTCGCAACTCTTCAAACTCCATGTGATCAATTTCACTGATGCTGGCATGAATATAGATTCTTGCATCCTTTATATACACCACATCAATAGGTACCTTGGAGAATGCACCATCCTTATCCACCTCCATTGCTTTGAAAGGATACTAATATTTTGGCCTTGGTTTCTTAGAAATATCAACCAATTGAGGAGACACTATTACAATCCCTTTCAAACCTTTAGAAACTAGGGTTTTATGAGTAATTTTGAAGAATACATTTGTGTTCCATCACTAGGGTTTCACCTTAAGCATAATTCCTCTCAAATTTGCAAGAAATTTTTAATGCCTTCTCTTCTTAGCTCTAGATGCAAATTATTTAGTTTTGAGTGAGCCTAGATTGTGCAAATGAAGTATAAGTAATTTTCATTTTCCCTTTATTTTCATAATTAATTCACCATGTCCTTGTTATCTAAAAAGTTGCTAAAGTGCTCTATGTCTTCATAGAGATCCAAATTCATTCTGCATTCCTATGAAAATAATATTTTTGCTTTAGACATTTGAGCTATATATTCTTACTCAACAATCATATTCTTCAGACCATCTATTACAAATCAACTTGCATGCTATGATATTTAGTATTTTATATTTTCCAAGGGGATAAAATATTTTACAAATGGTAGCTCCCCTTGAGCCAATGCTCTATCTTAATCTATTATGAGGTCTTGTGCATAATGCACAAGAATAGTGTCATCCTTCATCTCATTATCTTGCTACTATTTCTTTCTCCAAACTTTTGTAGCTTCCTTATTTTTCTTGTTCAAGGTATCCTCCATCTTCTTATGTTGAACAAGTGGTTTCACAAAACCACATTTACAAAATCTTTGTTTATGCCCAAAGTTATTGCACTTGTAGCAAACAATGTTATACTTAAGGGATAAACCATTTCTCCTTACTTTAGTTTTACAATTGATAGCCCTATGACCAAACTTATTGTATGCACATCAATAACCATAAGAGGTATATGAGATCATAACATTATGTCTTGGATGCAAAAATGAATTCTTAAGTTCATGTAATAATTTCTTCTTGACTTAGTTCTAAAATTAATAGCCTTATGACCAAACTTATTGCAAGAATAATAGTAGTCATGAGAGGATCGAGAGAACTTGGGAGTGACATCTTGTCTAGGAGATCTCTTGAAGCCCTTCTTCTGATTGTTGACCTTTATGAAGTCATCATTCAATTCTTGTTTTTCATCTTTAGTTTTCTTAGACTCTTCAACATAGGAATTTTCTTTTTTTCATTTTAGGGACATCAAACTTTGAGTTCTAACTTTTTTCAAATCCAAGGTCACCCTTATTCTTTACAAGTCTTTGACAATGGATTATCTCATCAAGGATGTTGGTGTTTTTCTTGAGTTTTAGGCCTTTTTCTATCTGATCCTTTGATTTCTCCAATTCTTTCCTTAAGAAGAAAATTTCTTCTTCAATGTTGGAGAATTCAATTGATTTTCATTCATCTTAGAATTCAGAAAATATGCAACCATTTTACCTTCTTCAACTTGAAATTTTAAATTGATGATTGTTTCTTTTGACTCTTTCAGTTTGATCTTAAATTCTCCATTTTATTTCCTTTTTGCATTCAGATCTTCTAGTGTTAAGATTATTTCTCCTTCAAAATCAACCTCACAATCTTCTTCATTAAAGAGTTTCATGTCTTTATGTTTATCATCTTTTGGAGGATTCTTATCATTTTTCAGTGCTTCAATTCCCATGTGTTCCACTCCAAGTTCTACTTCAGTTATTAGGCTTTATCAAGGCACTTGGCTTTGATACCAATTTTTGAACACATAGAATTCTTGAGAGGGGGGAGGTGAATCAGTACTTAATCAAATTATTTTCATCCATCATCAACTAATCAAATGAAAATCATGTCAAACAAAAGACCACATAAGCATGCAACCATAACACCATATTTACATGGAAAACCATATAAGGGAAAAACCATGACTATTAGGTTACATGGATATATTGTCCAAATCCAACCTCACAAATGAAAACAAAATTTACAATAGGTTTTATGGCTTCAACCAAAGGAATTTTATAACTCCTTGAAAACACAATTTTATGGTTTCAACCAAAGGAATTTGACAAATCCCTACAAAATACAACACCTTATACCTCTATTACGTCCAACTCACTACTTTTGATACACTTGCACATACATCTTCTCAACAAACTTTGTTGCCTTCGACTCACTACCTTCAACACACATTCTCACACTTATACTCACACATGCTTCTTCACACTTTCACATACACTCATTTTTGAGCTATCTAAGCTAATCTTTTCCATATTTTATTATAAAAATAGATTCTTTGGATTTCTTATTTGCACATTATATTTTCAAACGTTTTCCATGCACACATACTTATTTTTAATAGCTTTGATCTTCTATTTGTATCATCTACAAGCTTCAAAAAATTTCTCCTTGCCCAGGATGAAAAAAAGAACATGAGACATGCATCAACCATATCAAGTTAGCTCTAAAAACATCCACAATAGGACATCACATGTGGTTCCAATCAAGAGATAGTCAAGACCAATTCTACCATAGAACACATTTTAAAACTAGCACACACTTCCAAACATTTGGCATATGCATCTCAACATGTCAAACCAGCTCGACAAACATATAACCTTCGATACATCAACTCTAGAAAAAAGGCGGTACGAGAGAGACCAAAAAACATTATTTGGATAATTCCATGATAATTATATGGCTTGTAAAATACTTCTATATACTCCCTTTCTTATTTTAGATCATTTGGGTATATGCAAGATCATCATGGAAAAAATAGGCCCTTAAGTGGCAAAAAATTTAGAAAAATCAGAGTTAGGAAACTTGGCGTAAAAATTTGAATAAGTTATCTATATTATTTCAAAAAAATATGTAAGAATAGAATCTGTAGCAAATTGAATGTAGTTTCTAAACTACGGTTTATTTTTTAAAAAAAATCTATTTTGTGAAAATTTGAAATTTCAATGCAGTAGTACTTAAATTCGGAAAAAATAAGAAGTAGGTGTCTGGACCACCACCCTAACCACAATAAAATGATAATATTTTTATAATATTGTAGATATAAGTAGAGGACTCATGTCTCGATGTGATGCATAATTTTTTGTAATTTTTTCCAAGTAAATAATTAATTATGAATTTTTTATTACAACTTTTTAAAAATATAAAAACTCGTATCTCTGACCACCTTAACATGGTCAAAACTTCATGAAATTCATTTTATTTTTAATCTTCTAGTATGCGAAGCATAGAATGTGACACATGTTTCGGATTCAAAAAATGTGATACCGTTTGAAATCTATAGATGTTTTTAAATCAGCCTATCAATCAAGACTTTAGTCATAATTCAAATAGAAAATGAATAATAATTATTTATTAAATTCAAAGTAAAGCATAATTTATATTGGTGGAAAGCTGAGAGTCTCCTTTAAAAAACCTTTTTGTTTCATCAATTTTAGATAAAAAAAATTCATTAGCCACATACCCTACACATACCCATCATATTGCCACTTTTTGGCCCATCATAATCTTGCACATACCCATTTCACTCTGGCACAAACACTTAATACCTAAAATACTAATTTTAGGCTCACTATTGTACACGAGATGATCAAATAATAACTTGTGGTTCTTGTAGAGAACACTGTGAGTCTTAACTATTCTTCTCATAACCTCTTTGCTTAGATTTAGGTAATTACTTACTAGCACAAGTCATTAGATCACCAACAAACCAACCTTCCAAGTTATTGGAACATAGACAACACACTACCACTTACAAAATCACTAGTGGTGCATCAAACCATATGAAACTTGAACAGAGAAAGCACACTATCTACATGAATATAAATGCAAAATTGCAAGGAAAAATAAGATGATGTAGTAAAGTGTGGAGACTTTATGTCCTTCCTTAGGAAACCACTCACAGTCCAACTTAACTTGTTCTTATTATGTTAAGTTTGGAAATTTTTGAGGTAATACTTATGCATTAAAACTTGGAACATACATACCTCATTGCTAAATTGAGCTATCCTCCAATCCGCATGGACATAATTTCATTGGTGGAGAAATGTGAAGCATTTGACTGATCTTTTGTGGTGCAAATCTTTGTTCCTTTGACATTTTGAAGACTTATACATTTATTTTCATAACCCATGTGAAGTATTTCATCAAGAACAAATGTAACAGTACATCAATCAAATCATATTGACAAGTGACATTTAACCATGAACTTCAGAAGATAAGGTACAACTGTGTACCAATGACAATGTTACAACCCTTCAACACAAATATTTATTAAGGACAACATACTAGTGCATGCAATAGCAACATGAGTTGACATCAATGACAACATACTAACAACACATTTGCAACATGTAATAAGTCTAATATTCCTAGGATGAAATGAAATGGATAAGTACAGTCACAAATAAAATAGATGATGTTTGAAATGGATGTCAAATATATATAGTGATTTCATGTTGATGTTAAATTAAGGTGTTTAAGAATGTTTTATTTCATAAAAAATCACTAATTTTCTCATTTCTCATTTGTCTTCATGTCAAATATATAGTAAAGTATAATCATGGATGAAATGGATGCCAATATATAGTGATCTTGTAGCTACTTTTGTCACAAAAACATAAATATATATGAAATACATTGACATCCAAAATTTCCTATATACTAGGAGGTGTGAAAACTAAATACATCAACTAAAAAACCAATAATAGATTTAACCCATAAACTCAAATACACATAAACAATAAAATTAAATTGAGCAAAAAAAAACTTAAATGTGTTATAATGTACCTTAGTGAATCCAATGCCACAACTAACCTTATGAATAAGCATGCTAGATGGTGATGTAATGCCCACCTATTCAACAAAAAAATAAATTTTTAAATATTTAACATTATTTGAACAAAATAAACTACTAATTTATTTTGATATATTAGAATTTTACCTTTGAAATTGATGCCACTATACAACTTGTTGGTACGATAATCAATGTCAAATACAACCCTTTCATATTACACCTTGAAACATATAATATATGTATAGTTTTAACTCAATTTTATACTTAAAGATTATTTTACATTTAAACGTTTTAAGTATAAAATATAATATGTTATAAATTCATATAAAAATACCTATATGTTATTAGGAAACAAATCATGTAATAGCTCATCATTCATCATCACATTATTTGATTGACCACCTCATACTATTGGATCACCCTCTATGTTCCCAAAAAATTTAAAATGGAAATGAGTGCACTTGTGGGAGGTGGCATCCTTAACATCATCTTGATCATAGTCTCTTCCATATTATAAATTATAGCATATAAAACATAGGTGAGAACTAGGAGCACTAGAATTGGATGATAATGTTGCCTAAAATTTTTTTGAATCACAAGACTAGGACAACTATGTACCATGTTCTATAAGTGTTTATGTGATGCTAGCAATTGTATGGAAAGTTTACACCTCCATAGTCTCATTGATGACTAATAGAATTGTCACATGAGTAGAGGAGGGGGACCGACTGCTCAAGACCCCAGGTCACGGGAGGGTCTAGAACAATGGGGTGCCTTGATCTACCTCAAGCTAAGGGATTGTTTAAGATAGGTTTGATGTTTAAAGGGGTGAAAAGAAATGAAAAATGATCTACCTCTTTCCTTCTACCAATCCAAAAGTCTCAGGAAGTCAGGTGAGCATGTTTCTAGAGTTCATACTATGACTTAGGTAGCTCATTACAAGAGGAATACAACATGGAACATGGATGACAACATGATGCGTTGGTGTCTTAGTGGGGCATCAACATTCGTACAAAGAGGAAGTGTAAAGTACAGTTCAAAATCAACAAAAACCTACTAACAACCTAATGGGTGTGATTTAATGCAATGACAAAAATAGAAAGTAACTAAATAATATAATATTAAGAGAACACTAAGTTTAATTCTAACTATGAAACCATGCATTATAGGTCGGTATTGGCATGGTGTGTTGGTTTAAAGGTGGCATTGTTTTTCTTGCCACCAAGGTTCAAACCCCGTTGGGGTGGTATTGTTGAATGGTTGTATTCTGGTTCATAGCTCTGGTTCAAAAGTGTTTACCCCTTGAATAAAAAAAAGTATAACCATGAAATGATGAAGAAGGGTAAGGAAAGCACACCTTCCTACTCATGAGTTGATATCTTCATATTATTCTCTCAACAAGCAACCTACACACACAAGACAAAAAAAAATTGGGGCTATGTATAGAGGACTGTCATAGTCAGTTCTCCACTTTGGTGTTTCCACCTCCATGGATAGCTAGTATAGCAATGATAGGAGAAATGTGATAAAGAGAGATGTTGATGTGAAAGTACTAAGCACTATGCTAAACAACAATACGCTAAGAAAATAATATTATAATGCTAAATGAATGGAAGATGGAATCATATCACCTTAAACCACATGCACTCAAAGCAAATGGGAGGAGTGAGCTCGTATGCTTGCGAATTTTGACGTTGGTGCAACAACGAGGAGATTAAGTCCACAAAATACCAACTTATAGCTTCAATGGAGGTGAGAATGTTGTGAATGGAGTGTGTAGAACTGAGAATGATCAAGTAGAATTCCTAGAAGATGAATTGAATGAATGAGATAGGAATTTGAAGATGAAATTGGAGTCAAAGGAGCCATTCAAGGTTGGTCAAGGGAGCAGAGATGTTACTCTTTGTCACCAATGGAAAATTATTTAACACCTTTATGGATTCCAAAGGAAGGAATCTTGTTAGGATGGCAGCATGTTGGACAAATGTCTACAAGTTGTGCTAGCATCCCGAATAGAATATCCTCCATCGACACAAAAAATAACTAGCAAGTGGATTGGAAGCAAATGAAGGATGTGGAATTGCATTATCAGATTTAATTAATCTAAGGTAGGAGATACGTAAATGTGGAATTTACAAGGGGTGCAAATTCATGTCATTATATTTTTCCCCCACTTTAGCGAGCATAAGTGTTAGCGAATGCATGATAAAGTAGAGTGAAAGTTGAGAAATATATACCTAAACCACCAAGGAAACAAACTACAATCTGACACACTTGAAAGCATAGGAAGAGGAGATGGCTCCACAGGTACTCAACCCTAGGGAGAGTTGAACAAATGTGTTGCAGGCCCTCAGACCTATAGAAGGTGAACAAAAGGCTCTGCAAGTGCTTGGTCCTACAAAGGAGGTGCCATAGGTGCCCAGTCCTGAGGGAGGCTGAATGTGAAAGGATTTGCAGAGTCTAATAGGCCCTTAAAAGTGCTCAGTCCTACAAGGCAAGATCGAGGTGCTCGGTTCTCCAAGCTTGATTTGAAAAAGCAGCTTCCTAGGTGCTTAGCCCTACAAAGCAACATGTTAATCCATAGACAAAACATGTTAGATAGAAAAATGCCACACAAGCAGACTGACAGTCACATGGATAGTCAAAAATTGAAGGAGAAGCTTTCAAAGGAGTCCCTTAGAAACCCTTCAAAAGAAGAGGGGTCTACTCAAGGGACACTCTATTTGAAGGAAATAACATTTTTCACAAACAATTCTAGCATCAAAGAATCCTTCTGAAAGATCTTTTTCATCAAGGAATTCGAAAGGAAGAATAATCCCTTGTAAGGGAAAGTTTTTAGACTTCTTCATCATAAAAAGTACTCCCTTCTCAAAGAATTTTTTTTAGATGATTTCTTTACAAATTCATGACGAAAGAAAAAATCCGATAGCCCAGACCTTGTTGAATAATACAATTTTTTGAAAAATAAGTTACTTTTAGTGATGGATTCGTTGGCCATTAAATACACCTTTTTTAAATTGAAGCAGTATGATAGCCCCCTTAGGATGGTGCATTCTAAACACAAAGGCACAAGTCATCCTAAGGAGAGAGAAGAATGTGATGTTGTAGTCAGTGACACATGACAAGATGTAAGCATGGAAAATTTTTTGTACACATGAGGGAAAAAACATTGGCACCATAACATCATGAAACAAGCAAACAAGAGAGAAAGATAAAAAGAAAATGTAAGCGAAAAATAAGAAATCAAGAGATAGGGGGATCTGATATTTTGGGGTCAAAACTGCTCATAGATATAGATAGATGAATATAATTTAATATAATATGTATGAATTGTCATCAATCCCCTACTATATTAGACCATGTGAAGAATGGTACATGAAAACAAAATAAAAATAAAAAATTGGGTCAACATGGAAAGAGGTCTAAATTCCCCCAACACTTTGCATTGTCCCCAATTATCGAAAATCAAGGCACAACAAAGAGAAGAATGATGTGACAAATAGAATAATTTTATGACAAAAAACACTCTTGTATCTAAGTACCTAAAAGGGTGACAAGGGTCCTCTAGAGGAACACATAAAACAAGCATGGGGAATCACAACACACACAAATATAATCTATAGAAAAAGAAGAGGTTCCATGTTAGTCCTCATCTACCAAGAGCTTGTCGTTCTCCCAATCGAGATCATTATATGAGGAAGGTAGACAAGCCTACAAGGGATGGATAGCAAGGGGAGCACCCTTCAACTCTCCTACGACAAGAGCTAAGGAAGAGGGGCCCTAAGGTCTTCTTTGCTCAGCTCATGTGAGGTAAATGCCATCGATTTTGCAAAAATTTATGATAGAGCCAGGACATCGTCCATTAAATTGAACATGCACTTGATGGGAGTGCCATGTTTCAACTAAGCAAGTGATGAAGGAGGCACCCAAGATCCATTGTTGACCTCACCGAAGGACTCAGGGGCAGTGACAAACTTAGGGGACACCAGGACTACCTCTATCACCAGGATGGTGCAAGCCAATGTAGAACCAACTTCTGAAGAAGGTGATCCCTTCTTCCAACCCCCATTAGAAGCAGGGTCATCCTCAAGCTTGTACGTCATTAGGGTATGTGATATCCCCATAGACAAAGTGAGAGGAAAGGAAGAAGAGGAGAAAATCACAAAAAACACCACCGAGGTATTTGGCATATCCACAAGCTTAGGAAAAGGTGGGATGTCCAAGAGGGACATCAAGTGGGGAGGCATAACCAAGGTAGAAATTAACACTTGTAACCTTTTAGGGTGAGGGTCATCCATGTTCATAGGGGGAGCCGAAAGCAAGATCGAGGTGATGGGAATCAAAGAAAAAGGGGTTGAAGAGGAGGGCACAGTAGGAGACACCAAAAAAGGGGCTGCTAGCTCCCCTTTCGTCTTCTGCAAAGTATCCTGCCCAATGTCCAAATCCTTCCTCTAACACTTATGATTACACACAATGTGGTTTCTTTGGCTCTGAAAGCTAAAGGTTGCATCTTGAGGAGGAGATAGGAGGCTCTTGTTTTGTTATCGAATTGTCCATCATGGTTGTTGTCGGTAGATGGAGTGACTCCTAGACAAAGACAAGAGGAAGATATGTAGGAATAGAAACAACAGCTAGTACAAAATTAGACTCAAGTGCCTCGGCAGCAGGCCTCTTCCCATTTTCCACCCTAGGGGTAGGAATACTAGGAGGCCGCAGAGGCCAAGATGTAGAAGCTACTCTATGGGAGCCCTTCCCCTTACCATACAGGATGGGTTGAGGCACCGTAGGCAAGAAAAGAAGGTCAAACACTTGACACTTGGCCTCCCGCCAAGCTTGCACCATCAGACTCCCCAAGAGATGCAAGGGAATAGAAGCTAAAGGCATCACAACAAGACGGGAGGTAGGAGCAGGTGGGATTGTAGAGGAAGAAAAGGAAGCATCTTGAGCAAACTTCTCCTTCTCCTTTCGAGAGGCCAAGGTAGCTCGACGCTACACTATCATGCAATCCTTTATTGAAATAGCATAGGGGGAAGGAGGATGGGTCATTTTCAGTGTTATGCCCCTATTCTTGTATTTTATGTAATTTTGATACAACAAGTCCATCCTGGGAGGAAGCATACCAATAGGGGCAAGATAAAAGTGATATAATGAATAAGCCCATGCCACACTAGGGGTTTGTACCCAGTGTTGTGCACAATGTGCATAGAGCCCTCATGCATTAATTTTAAACACTTATGGATCACGAAAGCCACTACATTCATGGAAACTAGCCAAGGAATGACAAGCTTCACTCTTGTTATCCCAAAAATTTGAGCATTGAAAATTTTAAAATTTACCCCTTCTAAGGCACTTGTTGAATCTATGGTCTTGAATAAAATGTTTCCTTGTTGAATATGGGCTATACTGACCACAATAAATGTTTATGAAGAATTTTTCTTAGGAGTGTATAAGAGATTTTAGCATGTAGTAATTATCTTCATTGAGTCTCACTCAAGAAAAAGTTCCTTCTAAAGAGCATGGTGCTGGAGAATCCATAAAAGAAAAATTTAATGTATTGTCTAACAAAAGGACATGATAAACCAAGAATAGTATAATGCTCATACTGTAAATCTTTTATCCACCAAAATGAGACAGAAATATCATGCACAAGACCATATAATATGAGTGCATTTTGATTTCTAGTGCTCTGTTTCGATCAACTCAACTCATGTGATGATAGATATCTAATAAAATGAAGGCATGTATAAAGCCATAAATCTCAACAGTATGGAGATCTTTCACATGAGTGTCAACCTATAGCAGCAATTGCCTTGTTGTTATCAAGCTCTTTATGCAATTCCAAGGCTTAAAGCTATTCGATGGCTAAATATTAGCTAAGGTAGCGAGATCATTTTTAAAGGAACGATGACACTACAAAGGCCATCATCATGTAAAGATCAAGTATATGCATATGGTGAGACTAGTAGTCTTGATAACCAATGATATAAATGCACAAAAAAAATTCAAAGGTCTTAGATGGTGGAATAAAAAATGTTTAAATGAATCATCATAAAAGCCAACACATTGGTTTCAAAAGTAAAAAAAAGTGAAGAATGAGCTCACATTTTGGAATAAGCCGGTGGATATCTTGTGAGTTTTGAAATTCTCAACAAAGCCCAAAATGATTATGTAATTTTTTTAAGAGGATAATATATAAAGCAAAGGTGGATATGTGAGTATACAAGAGGTCCGACCGCCCAACCTTTTCACTTTGGAAAGTAAACAAGAAGAGGTTAGGGAGTCTGGAGTTTTTGGAACTCCCAAACACTTGATGCAAGGTTCTAAAGTTCTTGATTTTCCGGATGGCCCGACTCCTCTTTATTGTCGAGAGGATTAAGAGTTTTATAACTCCAAGGATGCCCAACTCTATGGTTCAAAATTTTTAGAAGGCCTGAAACCCCGACCTCTCCTTGTCGGGGGTTTTAGAGTTTTCAAAATATAAGTCTTTGTTGATATGACAGAGCCATGGAATAGCAGGCTGATGTGAATGATGGAAGTGTGCAACTAAAGACACCACAAACCATATTGATAATATTTCAATCACTGTCTCTACAATATTTTCCAATACCTTTCGAGCCCTCGAGCTTTCAATCATGGACATCCATCAAAGCTTCAACATATTGGCCTCAAGTACCACTACAAACATATGTCCTTGAGTAATTCCAATTAATTGCTTCTACAACCTCAATGTACATATTAAAGGGATTGGTACAATTTGGATAAGTCCAAGTGAGTAAAATCATTTCGTTGTGGGGAGTTTCATGATTGCATCATAAAGGCAGAATCTTATGTTGGTGCTCGCACAAAGAAGAGAGAAAACATGCTTGTCGCAAAGATGCTATTCTTCATGCTACTCGAGAAACAACAAGTTGAGAGAAGAAAAGAATCCACATGTCTTGAAGTCGTTAGCTCAAATGAAAAGGAATATGATACTTTAGCTAAGAAATCAAAAAATGGTGTTTTGATCATAACAATGATAAGAGTTAGTATGCTCCTAATTATTGCATTTATAGTGAATTTCTAGACACTGGGAAATCAGGTGTATCAAGTCATAAAACAATTACAGAGTTTGGTTCCAGAAAAATTCCAATCCAAAAAGTAAGAAAAGGAAATGAGATAAAAAGGGAAGATGATGGAATTGAAGGCACACCTAGGTTGAGGGGATTGCAGGACTTTGGGTTGAGAATTACCCAAACAAAGAAGAAGCCATTATAACAATATTTTTTGATGTTATGGGAAAAGTAGTCCCTGAGCTGAGAATTGTACTTGTAAGTGCTTCTTATATTGCTAGTTCCATAGAAAATGAGAGCCTTCTGAACAACATCAAAGGATCCTTAAGCTATAAAAGAAAAAGATCTCAGGTGGGGCATACATAAGAATTACTTGTCAAGAGATGTGATCAACGCTAACCACTTAGACAAGTTTTACAAAGTAGTGCAAAATTACCAGTATCTTGTTCCTCTAATTATGGTTGTAGTAGGGGTGAATTAGTTTAGCAAGATGGAAAGTAGAGAGGAATGCATATTTTTCCACCAAAGCATGTGAAGAATTCGAGCTTTTCTACTCCTCCTAATAATAATTCAAATTGCACAAGAATTTCTTCTAAAAGGCGGATGTCATTTCAGGTTTCTCAACATGTATATCAAATCAAGGAGAAGCATTCTCAACCTCATTCTTTGATGGTTGATAACACCTATGGTGATTTTCTAGAGCAGTAAAATTCCATCTCTTGTGAAAAAAGTAGTCCACATTTTTTTGATCAAGAGGAAGACACTACATTTATAGATTCCTATGTCCTATCAGTAATATCAAAGAATTTCACAAATGAGCTAGACATAAGGCATTGTGAAGATCCCATTCAAGTCTATACAAGTTTGATTAACAAGACTGAACTTGATCAAGCCAATTTTTCTAGTTCTTTTTCAAGGCCAAGTCAGCAACACTACATCAAAACTGGGAACAATTCAAGTTTCAACTATTAAGTCCTTCAGGATTAGCTGATTTATTGGCATTGCTATTGTTGGAGATAGTTGTAATTTTGATGGATTCTTCCTTTCCTTAGGCTGGAAACATTTTGGCCTATGTTTTGGAAAAGTATACATTTAGACATTTTTGTGAGTTAATTCTCACTGTGTTAGAGCAAGGAGGACAAACCAACATTCCTGGAGCTAGGGTATCTCATCTAGAGTGTGTGCTTACAAGAGTTTCTTCACAGTCCACTCCTAGCCATGAATTCCTCCTAAAATTGAGTTTTCCAGCTCAAATTATGTTTATTCCTTTCCTATGGAAGTAGTTTCCAAATCTGAAGCAGGTGATTGTGAGTCAAGCTCTTTGGTCACGCTATATTCAAGAGATAACATCTGATTTTCCAAGTCATCTGAATCTTCTTCCTCCAGATACATCTCCATTGTTTCCTAGTCCTTCCTACCTTCTTGGAAACATACTCGAAGTTGCTAGATTCATATTATCTCAGCCAAATTATACATTGAAGATGGCCTTGGACTTTGCAATCATCTTAAATTTTCTTATGGAGGAGCTACCACATAATTCCAAGTCTTCAACCATGGAAAAATATAATAATGATGAAGATAGCAATATGGAGGAGAATGCTAGGTTGATAACATTGAGTGAGGATTTAGAGAAGCAAATCCTTAATGCAGTAGATACTAATTTTCTTAAAGAATTGGTGAGAATATTATGCAGAGAGGTTTCTCCACCTGGTGACATTAATTCAAATGAAGGGCCCTTTGATGCCGAAGTTGCAACTATTACTACAATTTGTGCATTTTTGCATGTTACTTCTATGGTGTTACCCCCTTCTATTTTTTGTCCAGTTTATAGGCACATGCTGATGATAATTGATAATGAGGAGTTTTATGAGCAATAAAAGACATTTTCTCTACATGATATTAAGGATGTTAGTTATAGGAAAATTAAAAAAGTTCCTTAATTATTTACTTTAAAATTTAGAGAAAGAAAAGGGGGATTCAAAAAGTCAATATTAGAAAATATATATAAAGATGCAATAGATTTCAAGAAGCGGTTACAAGAACCAAAAGGCCTCCCTCTTTGGGTTTATTTATTGTAAAAAAATTCAAAAGAGGGGATCTTTTGGCTGTTCAACTTGGAGCTCCTGTGAGAGTTGTGGGTAGAATACTGATTAGATGTCTGGTTTTATCTTTTTGCTAGCTAGGAGCTTTGTAGGAGGGATAACTGGAGACTTTGTATTTTAGTTCATTTTGAATAAGAAAGATTGATGCTCCCATTTCTTCATTTTTTCTAGAGCTTTGATTGTTCTTATGTCCAGTCAAGTTCTTTATGTTTATAATCTCTTTGCTTAGCCCTTGATATGCAAGTATTTTGGAAGGACTTTGTGCCTTGTTGTTGTTAGTGTTCTACTTCTTTTTTTGTGGAATTTTGTTGTGTGTGCCTATTCTCACAAGCGGATTTATCTTTCCTTTATGTTCATCTTTATCTCTTTCTTTTTGTTTCCTTTTTGTATTTTTTGGTTAAAAGTACCTAAAAACCCCCATCATACAAGGGAGCTGCCCCTCTCAAACATAGAGGATAATAATTGCAATCACAATGATTACTCCATTTTTTGGTGTCTTTTTTTCGCTTCCTATTGGGAAAATTAGGGTGTTTTTGTAGTGAAAAATCTATCAACCAACAAATCTGAACAAGTCATACTCTAAGATAATATTGAAAATGGCATTCACAGTCCTAGGCCCAACCAGGACTAAAAGGGTGATGAAACCAACTGGAGGGACATAAAGCCCATCATGACTCCATATCATTATGTTAGATTCATCGTACCAATCCTTATGTAGAAAGATTATTAACATGATCTCATTTGTAATAACATTAACCCGACACGTAGGATCAACGAGAACACCTATCACAATATTCCCATTGATACGAGTGGGGATATACAAAGGGTAGGATTCTCTATTAGCATTCATCAGCAAGTCTTGCGAGGTAAAGGTTATAATAGGAGACCCATTCATAGGCTACACAAACGAGATGGGAAGATGCATGAAAGAAGCCATCTTCTCCATACACAAAAAAGGACTTTCTCAGAAGCTCCCAAGGGTTTAATAATTAGACAGTGACCTATTCTAGAGTTTGATTCACAATGTTTAGAGACTCTTCTAACTATGCCACTAGGGGTCATAGGTTAGGTCGTAAGGTAGATGCCCTGCAACGCACACAACTACAACACACCTATAACATGAGAGAAGACTCCTTCAACACTATGAAATGAAACTAGATAAATTCATGTCAGGTTTACCAAAATGTAGAGGAGGGGGACCGACTGCTCAGGACCCCAAGTCATCGGATGGTCTAGAAAAATAGGCTACCCTGATCTACCTCAAGCTAAGGGATTTTTTAAGATAAGTTTGATGTTTAAAGGGGTGCAAAGGAAGGAAAACTAATCTACCTCTTTCCTTTTGCCAAATTGAAAGTCTCAGGAAGTTAAGTGAGCATGTTTTTAGAGTTTGGATTGTGACTTAGTTAGCTCATTGCTAGAGGATTATAGCGTGGGACACAGACGACAGCGCGACACACTGCCATCTTGGTGGGGCACTAGCGTCCATACAAACAGGAAGCATAAATTACAATCTGAAATCAATAGAAACCTACTAACAACCTTATGGTTATGATTTAATGCAATGATAGAAACAAAAGGTAACTAAATAATAGAATATTAAGAGAACAGTAAAATTAAGTCTAACTACGAAATGACGAAGAAGGGTAAGGAAAGTGCACCTTCCTACCCACAAGTTGATATATTCAAAGTCTTCACTCAACGAGAAACCTACACACACAAGACAAAAAAAAATTGGGGCTATGTATAGAGGACTGCCATAGTCAGTCCACTGCTTTGGTGTTTCCACCTCCATGGACAGCCAATATAGCAATGATAGGAGAAATGTGATAAAGAGAGATATTTATGTGAAAGTACTAAGCACTATGCTAAACAACAATATGCTACAAAAACAATATGATAATGCTAAATGAATGGAAGATTGAATAATATCACCTTCAACCATGTGCACTCAAGGAAAATGGGAGAAGGAGTGAGCTCACAAGCTTGCAAATGTCGACGTTGTTGCAATGAGGAGATTGAGTCCACAAAACACCAACTTGTAGCTTCAATGGAGGTGAGAATGTTGTGAATGAAGTGTGTAGAAGTGAGAATGATCAAGTAGAGTACCCAAAAGATGAGTTGAATGAATGAGATAGGAATTTGAAGATGAAATTAGAGGCAAAGGATTTGTTCAAGGTCGGTCAAGGGAGAAAAGATGTTATTCTTCGTCGCCAATGGAGAATTGTAATGCCTTTGTGGACTCTAGAGGAAAGAATCTTGTCAAGATGACAATGGGCCATGCAGATGTCTATGTGTTGTGCTAGCATCCTCGATAGAATATCCTCCATCGAAACAAAAACAATTGCCAAGTGGATGGGATGTGAATGAAGGATGTGGAATTGCATTATTAGTTTCAATTTGTCTAATGTAGGAGGTATGTAAATATGGAATTTGCGGCAATTTTTTCATACAAACATTGTATATAGCCGATGGCATGAGCATGGCGTCCTAACAGTAAATTTTTTTAGGCAGATCAGAGGGAAAATGGTCTGCATGATAGGGACCTACATCGGTATCACTATCCTGACAGTAGGAATCCTATTCACCACGGTCCCATGAATAAACTCTAGCAACATGCAAGACAAAATAACAATGTTAGTCGACATAGGTTTTCAAGGCCAAATTGGAAACCCTTTCATACTAGGCGACTAGTGTGTGGAAAGCAACCTATATTTGATCTCTATGAAGATGACAGGAGAGTTTTGTGGGTGTCAGAGGATTTGTGGACTAGCAGATAGCCAAAGTAGAAATCTATGTATTTAGATAATCTATATGAAAAAGCCCAAGCAGATCTTTGATCATTTGCAAATGGGCATCATATTAACACTAATGGTGCTTCCTTTAATCCAAAGATTCCCCAGAACTCTCATCTGTCACATGGAGAAAAGGATAAAGGCTTTCCTAAAAGGACTAATAGTCAGAGACCCATACCCAATAATCGTAGGGGGAAAGGCCAATGAAATATTCAAAATCGCTCCAATATGTGTAATGGGTCCTGCTCATTTCGAGGAAATAATAGGGCACAAGGAAACCCTAATCTACACCAGCATATTCGAAGGGTTTCGGAAGTGGTTGCTAATAACAAAGGACAACAAGCAGATTTACATCCTCATAGCTGCCAAAATCAAAATGTTAAGCCCTTTGAGATACCACAGGAACAAAATGTCACTACAAACGGAACTAAACCTCAGATTTAACAAGAAAAGGTATCTAAAAAGAAGAAAGCAAAGGGAAAGAGAAGAAATGGTTTGAAAAATAAAGGGGGGATCTTACAACCCTGCATGAGTGCATAATTAAAAATGGGCTAGATGCAA
Organism: Sequoia sempervirens; assembly: GCA_007258455.2. Lineage (NCBI taxonomy): Eukaryota > Viridiplantae > Streptophyta > Pinopsida > Cupressales > Cupressaceae > Sequoia > Sequoia sempervirens. The sequence goes on from VDFB02180317.1 coordinate 82,996, forward strand.
ATTTATATGAAAAATAGAGGTCATTACAGGCAGAATGGGAAGAATTATGTGCAAGGGAAGAGTCTTATTGGAGACAAAAATCTAGGGAGTTATGTTTAAGATAGGGAGATAGTAACAAAAAAAAAATTCATGCTTCTGCACAGATCAAGAAGGCTAAAAATTTAATTCATTCAATTCAGGAAATAGCCACAGGAAATTGGTTAACAAAGGAAGAGGATATCAATAATGAAGGCATTAAATTCTTTTAAGAACTTCTCACAACTCCACAAACTTTTGATGCTAATAAGGCCAATAATGAAAAGGATCTTCTTGCCACAATTCCTCATTTTATTACTAATGAAGATAATAACCAATTGATGAGACCATTTACTATAGAGGAGTTGAGATATGTAGTCTTCTCATTACCACTAGAAAAAGCTCCTGGCCTAGATGGTTACACAACCTTATTTTTTCAGAAATGTTGGGACTTCATATGCTTTGAACTGTTATGGGCACTTGAAGAGTCCATAAGAATGGGAATTATGCTCAAAAAATTTAATGTTACCAATATAGCCATTCTTCCCAAAGTCAAAGAGCCTAAAACATTTGCAGAATTTAGGCCTATTTCTTTGTGTTATGCAGTTTATAATTTTTTTACAAAAGCAATTTATCTAAGACTCCAAGGTCTCTCATTCCTAAAATTATTTCTCCTAAACAAGGAGGTTTTGTTCCAGGAAGGGAGACTCATGAAGGGGAAATAATAGCGCATGAAGTTTTACATTCAATAGTAACATCAAAACTTCTAGAGTTCATTGTTAAATTAGATATGATGAAGGCTTATGATAAAGTAAATTGGGAGTTCTTAAATATGGTCTTATCAAAATTTGGTTTTTCTTCACAATGGAGGAAATGGATAAGGTCATGTCTTTCTGGGGCTAAATTTTTTGTAATAATAAATGGGAGTCCAACGGGTTTTTTTAGTTCTACATAAGGTGTATGGTAGGGTGATCATCTTTCTCTATTTCTTTTCATAATTATGGCTGAGACATTAAGCAGATTCATTCTTTTGAGACATAATAAAAATCTATGGCAAGGTGTGTGAATACCAAATACCCCAATTTCAGTAACGCATAATCTTTTTGTGGATGATACCTTATTATTTAATAAATCTTCAGTAGTGGAAGCACAACAATTAAAAGAGGTTTTGGACAAATATTCATCAAATTTTGGGTAGAAAATAAATGCTGCTTTAAGTCAAAAGTTTATGTTCTAAACACCTCTGAAGATTTGAGAAGGTCAATTGTTAAGGTATTAGGTTTTCAAGAGGAAAAACTGCCCTATTCATATTTGGGTATTCCCTTTTTTAAAGGATCAAACAAAGCTTTTTATTGGGATAAGATCATAGATAGAATAAAATCAAGAATTCTTGCTTGGAAACCAGGTGGTTATCATTAGCAAGAAAAATTCTCTTGATAAAATCAGTTTTATCATCTATCCCCAATTATTTCTTATCAGTTCTTAAAGCACCAGCCTCTGTTATTTTAGAAATTGAAAAAATAATAAGAACTTTCTTATGGAAAGGCAATGTTGATGAAAAGAAAAAGATTCCTTTAATCTCCTTAGAAGGATTGGAAAATGGGAAAAAGCAAGGTGGGGAAAAGGTTCAAAATCTCACTTGGAGAAATAAAGCTTTTGGGGCAAAACTTGCATGGAAGATGTATACAAATCCTGATGCTAAATGGGTAAAAATATTGCAGTCAAAGTACCTTGATAGTGCAAATCCAACCAGAATTTTTATAGTTGCAAACCCCCCAAAGGGTTCTACAATTTGGAATTTTATCATAAACAACAGAAATCTTATTACAGGATATTCTTCTTGGGAAATAAATGATGGAAGAAGTGTCGATTTTTGGACAGATTCTTGGTTTGGCAAACCTCCTTTGGTATTCAATCAAGATTTTTAAGAAATAAGATTAATTTTGTCTCAAGCCTGGGGTGAAATTTTTTAAGATTATGTTCAGTCTTCAAATCCAATATCGGGAAAAGTAACTTGGAAATTACCACCAACTTCCTTGTTAAATAATCAGCAATTGGTACTATTTAATAATAGTTTAAATGAAAGAACAGTTTACTTGTCTCCAAAGGAAGACAGAATAATATGGCCAATCTCTAAGGAAAGTTAAATAGTTTTAGCAAACTCAAAATACTCCATTGAACCTCAGCGTTCCTACAATTTTTGTTGGAATAATAAAGTCCTTCTAAAGGCTAATAGCTTTGCATGGCTCACTTTATAGAAACAAATTTTGACTAGTGATCGACTAGTTAAATTGAGAATTGTTGACCCTTTAAAATGTCCTTTATGTGACCTAGAATTTGAAATAGTAGATCATTTGTTTGTACAATGCATTGTGGCTAATGTTAGAGTAATAAGTTATTATGCTTAATTAATTACATCACATTGATTAATTAATTAAGTCACTTATTCCTCTTTATTACTTAAGCTAAACTTAGGCACATTAATAATTAATTAATTATTAATTATTAAGTGTGCACACTAGGGTTTCATTTAGGGTTTCCCTTTTAGGGTTTCTTGATCTCCTTCATAAGGAATGATCACTTTGTAATAATCGATTCTCTTAATGCATTTTTACACTTTGAGGTTCAGAGAACATCTTTTTGGTTCTTCATATCTTTTGCATGTGACAGGTATTCATCTTGCATGCAGGTGATCTTGGATTCTAACATGGTATCAGAGCTCCAGACCTGCAGTTGCTTGTTCATGATCTAAAGATATGGCCTCTCTCTGAGTTTCAAGTGCAAGGGTTTCCACATGCATCCTTTCTACAAGATCTGGGGGTAGCCTATTGTTTGGCTCATTTTGGTCTCAAACAAACACCGCCATTGCGTTCGCAGCGGCCAAAAACCCTAGAAACGCCTGTCAAATCATCTATTTTGGTGCAGTTGATCCAGGAGGCAAAAAAATTTTGTCTGAGGGGCCGTACTGCCTCCCCAACACGCAGATCGAGGCTCAAAAATTAAAAAAAATAAAAAAAGTGGTTTTTTCGGGATTTGGCCTGACGCCTGCAGAGTAAAAGATTTCCGCCGCCCGGCGGCCACCGGCCCGCCACCGCCACTGGGATCCTCCACTCCTCCGCCACCGGCCTGCGAATAGCCCCCGTGGGCTCCTTTTGGCTCCGCCCAGTCATATTGCGGACTAGAGGCTTAGATCCACCCCCGGCCAGCCCCCTCCGCTCCGCACCGGTCGTATGGAGAACCGCGGCCTCCAGCTCCGCTCCAGCCCCTGGTCGCCCATAGGACCAGGGGCCGAAATTTTTTTCGTTTCTGTAGGAAGGAGATTTTTCCTGCCAACGGCCCCCAGGCTGTCAAATTTATGCTCAGATTTTGCTGATGTCAGCATGATGTCATGATGATGTCATTCGTACGGCCGGCCATCTTTGCCCCCTCCTAACCCTAGTTTTCCCTAAAAGAGTAGTTTTTTTCTTTTGGTCATAACTTGGGCATACGGTATTGAAATCGGGCAAACGAGATATCACCAGAAAGCTGGTTCCGAGCACTTTCATTTGGTGTAGTTTATTTTACAATAATTTTCTGTTTTACTACATTTATTTCTATTTGAAGTCAGATGTTATTTTTGGACTTCCGAGCTCATAATTTTTTGCCACGATGTCCAATTTTTGCCTCGTTTGCGGCGTTGGAAAGGTATTAAGGAGCTCTATGTTTTTGTTCATGCACTTTTTCTGTATCTATCCCAAGTTTATTAGTTAGTCCAGATTAGGCCCGATGGGTTGTTTGGCGATTACTTGGATGTTTTGGCAGTTGGGAGAGTGCACCTTGCATCTTTGCACTTCATTTTCAGTAATACATCATTCAATAATTGCTTGCTGCTTCATAGATTCCAGGGTTGTTCCTGTTTGGAGTTTTCGAGTGTTCCGTGGCATCGGGTCTGCTGTCACATTATTTTGATTCCGGTTTTGGTTTCAGTTGTAGACAGAGATATCTTTCCTTGCTTGTCAGATTGCGGTTCCAGTGTTACTCTACAGAGTTCTTCCAGTGCTTCTTTGCAGCATGACATCACATTGTAGGGGGGTTTTGTCCCACTGGGTTTTTCCTTCTCTACTCCATTCTTGCATTTGTAAATGGGTACCTGAATCAGGCCTAGTTGTCGGGACCCATCTTTGCTTTCATGCATCTTATTCTAGTGTTTTAGCTTCTTCCTAAGTTCATCTTAGAGTGTTAGAGTAATAAGGATTATTATAGCAATTAATTGCATCACATTGATTAATTAATTAATTCTTATTCCTCTTTATTACTAAGCTTAGGCACATTAATAATTAATTAATTATTAATTATTAAGTGTGCACACTAGGGTTTCATTTAGGGTTTCCCTTTTAGGGTTTCTTGATCTCCTTCATAAGGATTGATCACTTTGTAATAATCGATTCTCTTAATGCATTTTTACACTTTGAGGTTCAGAGAACATCTTTTTGGTTCTTCGTATCTTTTGCATGTGACAGGTATTCATCTTGCATGCAGGTGATCTTGGATTCTAACAACTAATTAATGCTATAACTTCATCAAAAGCAAACTACAAATCTCTTTCCCTTTGCCAAATACAATTTGGGACTTATTCCAAGCCTAATCGGTTATGTACCGATCCTCTTTTTTTGCATGAATATGGATCATTATCCCACCACTTGTAATTTGGAATATTTGGTGGGAATGAAACATGAGGGTTTTCAGGAAAATTAAATCACCAGTTGAAATGATTATGATCAAATTAGAGAAAGCTATTTTAGAGGGTGTCAATACATGTGTTCAAAGAGATAAATTCATAAATTCTTCCTTCACAAATTGGGACAGTTTAATCCTAAAAAATTGGAAGCTCATTAAATTTCCATTTGATGGTAGTCTTCTTAAAAAAAATATTACAAAGGTAGACAGAGCTTTAGTAAAATGGGCCCCTCCTCAAAAGGGTTTTGTGAAATTAAACTTTGATGGAGCCTTTAAAGGCAATCCAGGTCTTTTAGGTGCAGGAATCTGTTTCAGAAATGAAGCAGGGGAAGTATTGGTAGCATATTCTTTCTATTTAAATAATGGTACAAATAATTATGCTGAAGCACAAGCATTATTACATGGCATGGAGTTGGCGACTCAGTGGGGTTTTCCAAATTTGCACATTGAAGGGGATTCACTAATTATTATTAATGCACTTAGGGTGAGGAGAATTCAAAATTGGAATCTTCAATATGTGCTTAACAAAGTATGGCCATTAATAGATAAATTGGAAAGGTTGATCATCTTGCATTCTTACTGTGAAGGAAATAAAGTAGCAGATTTCTTAGCAGTGTTGGGTAGCAAACAAGTTGATTTAACAGAATCAAATGTTCCAATAGAGATAAAGGCATACCCAAAGTTGCTTGACTTAGTCAATCAAGATCTACAAGGCATTTAATTTTAAAGCACATTTTGTATTCGAATGTTCCTTCAAGTCTTCATGTATCATTTCAATCATCATATTGTTGCATCATTTGTTATTATGATTAGGTACTTCTAATGTTGTTGGTGATCAGTGTGTAGGATTTCATGTCGACTCACACATTATGGCCATATGATAGCATGTGTGGTTTTAGGATGTCGTGGCATATTGTGGCATTCAAAGTACTCACTTTGCACATTTGATATGAAAAGTTTGAAATTTGGTCAAGGCATCTCATATGTGTTACATTGCAAATCCTATCAAATCGTATATATTATGTGTTGCATTATAAATCTTGTAAGGACAACACGGTTGGAAGATGTTCAAAAAAGCATGAAAGGTGACACTGCTAAAAGCTTCTTCCAGTTTAAATGGTTGTTTATCAATGATAATTTACTTCTATTTTTAGAAGGTAACCATATTGAATTATATCCGGTACATTGGCAGCATTGTTTGGTACAAAGTTGGCATCGTAACTTGAAAGATGGTAGTCGATTTAAAGAGATGGATAACTTTCATTTGTGTTATCCTTACAAGGTGTGATCTCCAATAAATTTTTCGCTGGAATAAGCATGTGAAATTTGGTTATAAACTTGTCGCTATGTTAATTTGCAACATACAGCTCTTTGGCAGATAGTGTTCATTTCAGTCTCTGGAGAATTCAGGTTTATGGAGTTATCAGAATTTAGAGTGTGAAATTACAGAGTGCCAGTCAAGGTAAAACCATGGGAGGAACCATTCTCTGCTTGCATTGACAAAGATGAGCTACAAAAGGTATTTAAGGTTAAGTGCAAATATGTTTTAAATTGCATTAAAGTCATTATTGGAGAGGACATTATACACACAAAACTGCAAAGGTTAATTTTAGTTGCTAATTTACTCTCCATTTTCTTATCAAATATACTGGATTTGGTTAAAAACTTTGATGTTTTGAGGAACATTGCTAACAAGTTTGTTGCTAGTATATACTTGGAAGATGATGCTTTGCTTCACAGCGTACAACAATATGATTTTACTATGGGTGAAGGCTTGATTGGTGGTCTATTTCCAAGACACCTCATGTATTACAAGAAGAGCCTCTCCACAAGTTGCGCAAAGGAATTTATGTTATCATTATATACCAAATATCAACAAAACAATTCCTTCTTATGATCATCAACGTAAAGAAAAGCATGTCGAAACAAAAGAAAGCTCAGTGAAAGGCTTTCAAAGAGTAGGAAATAAATCAACATCTTTCAAAATTTGGTCTTTATCCAGCCTAGTAGTTTTTTGGTAGGGGACTATATATGTGTACATAATGGGATTGGCTTTTGTAATAAGGTATAAAGGGATGTATGTAGTTTGTACATTCTAATAGGGTGTTTTTTTATTCCTTGTTTTGGGCATGAATTGGGAATGATATTATGTAATGTTTCAGTTAGATATTCAGTCCAAAGGTGGAATTGTAAAGTTTCAAAGAAGTCCTCTATTTTTGGAGTAGTTTGTATTGGGTAGGAAACGGGTTTGTATTAGTCTATTGTAACAGTCATTTTGACTGTGTTGGTCCAATTTCTGAACTGTAAAAGTTCGTTACTCGGACTATAACTGGGGGTTTTCTTCCTGGTTCTTTGCAGCCAGTATGTTCGCCTGAACCAAGATTTTGTATAAAATATATATTTTAATATTAATAAAATTATAGTGGCTTGCCACTTTTGATAAAAAAAAAATTAAAAAATATGGAATTTGCAAGGGGTGCAAATTCACACCATTACAACATGATGAATATTTTTTGTACAAGCAGTCTTTGGTGATGCATTACTACCTAATGAGCTCTCAATCTATTTTGGGTAGAGCCTCCACCCCTACCCTACAATTCCTTCATATTAAAATAATTGGGAATTTCTTGAAGAATAAACTCATAGTAAATTTTTCTAAGAAATTATAGTGACAGCCCATGGTTATTACATATAATTTTCTCAAACACCATCCACCACTTTTCCCAAAAATTATATTGTGAATTTATTTCAAGTCATGGGAAGGCGTACAATGGTTCTAAGAACAACAAAAAGAGCACAAATTTGTTCTTTTTTTATCTTTTTTTTCTTCATTTCATTGTAGGATAATTTTGTCACATGAAATTGATGACACGAATCTTTATAATTATTTTATTGATCTATTTGACTTGTCACTGAATCAACATTGTTCATCATTGCTTCTGATGATGAAGCAAGTGATCTATGGTGTGGGTTTGTTATTGATGCTTTTAATTTTGAAGTTAATTATGTAAGTTAATTTTTTTCTAAATGCCCTAACAAATTCTCTTGGATATATCTGAGGTTTCTTGGAAGTGTTGGAGGAGATTGGGGTGTTGTAAGTTTCTAAATGCCCTAACAAATTCTCTTGGATATATATGAGGTTTCTTGGAAGTGTTGGAGGAGATTGGGGTGTTGTAAGGTTCTCTTCGAGCATTTCTTCATTCAAATTTGGTTTATAGAATTTGAAATAAATAATTAAACAAATAAGAATTTTAGGGCTTATAGGATCTGAAATAAAGAATTAAACAAATAAGAATTTGGTTGCAAGGTTCTTGATTAGGGTTTATAATATTTGAAATAAAGAACTAAACAAATAAGAATTTTATCAAAAGAAATCTAATTTATTGAAATGCAAACACAGTTTGATTACAAAACACTAAAATCTTGGACTTACCTATTATGTGACATGGCATTATAAAAATACTTGTGGTAAAATCTACATAATGTGAGCGGGTTTTGAAGAAGAAAAAGCGAGAAAATATGGTTATGGGTCATGACTATGGGTGTTTTGAGAGCACAATTTTTTTATATTTTTATTATTTTAAAATGCACTCACATTTTGTAGCCACAAAATGCTAGAGTAATTTTTGGTTAAAAAATGTGCTCATGTTTTATAAGCCACAAAATATGCTCACATTATGGCTTGATACTTACCATGCCATAATGTGATTTTCTTATGTAATTTTGAACATAACACAAGTACATTATTATATGTAAAATTGGCCATTTGGCCACCTTTTTGTACACCATTTCCAAGCATTCCCCCAACTATGAGCCTTAGCTTCAAATTATAAATCATTGAACTATGAGACTTATCTTCAAATTATGATCTCTCAATCTAATCCTTCAATGACATAAAGTACTTTCATGTGGTTAGGAATGGTGTTTATATAGTTACATTTAGCCTCTAGAATAATTTGTGTTGGGTACACGGTGGTACAAAACTTGATGCAAGATGAAATGTGTAATCATGTAGCTTATAGAAGGGGACCCTTGGGATGAATGTGGTGAAGAATATGCATTAAATCTTAATGAGGTTCATACCATGGACCCCCCTTGGGACCAATAAGCTTGGAAATCTAACAATGTTATTACAAAGCTTTGATGAGCATTGCAAACTAGAAACAATGAACCTAGACTAAAACACTCATATGTGTGTGAATGAAAGTCTAAAACTAATGTATTTACTTTGATAGTAAGAACCATAGCATGATGACTAGAATATTATTGTAAACCTACAAATAGATAAGCAAATGTAAAAATATATGTTTTTAGTTGATGTAAGATTGTTCTTGCAACTTGGATGTTTTCAAAGTTATTGAATAGTTGAAACAAAATCCATAGATATTGAAACATATTTGTTGATTTCATTGAATAAAAATTACATTGCCAATAGACAAACCCATTTTAATAATGATATTTATAATAATTTTTAATGGTGATAATGACTGATTTACAGACTAAAGAATTAAATAAAATAGAAAGATTTATATAAAATAAATTATTGTATAACACTAACTTTACTCTTTGAATTAAATGAGTGATAGATTATTGTATAATACTCTAGCTTTATCCTAAGAAATAGAGTAACAAAACTTAGATAGGTGAACTATAAAATGATGTGATCTCTTGTATCAATAGAATTTACCTCATTCTTTTGGTCATTTTTTCCCTGATGTGATATTAAAAGGTGTATCCATCAAGTTCTATTGTTACCAAGATATTCCAATACTTAATGCCTATTTTGTTGTCATCGCATGGAAACAAAGTTTGGTAGCTCATGATAAAAGTGGGCGTATGATCATGTGCTTTGTGGATAGAAAAAGGAAGAGGACAACAACCACTCACAACCACCACATCAATTAGTGGGGACTCTAGGATGATGTGATTACTAGATATATTGCTATAAAATCTGATGACATGAGATAAAATATTACACAGTGCAAAAATAATGCAAAAGAGCACAATCTTACCAACTTTGACAGAGAACTTTAGATGAGATGGGGAAGGGAACGAAGTTTGGTAGTTTGGACAAATTCTCATTGCTTGGGTACGTCACGGAAGCTTCCAAAGCTCACTTACTTTTGGTCCTTTCCAATGCTTTTATTTGTAAGTGCAGAAGAGTACGTATGGGATATGACGCATGCAACTGCATTTTGTAGGAACTCTGAATTATGGAGCATATTTTGGTGTGGCGAGGAGGTTGACTGGTTGGTTTGAAAAGACCCGAGTGCCCCTTCGTTTGGTCCAGAGGGCCCCCAAATGAGCTTGGCTTTCTTGGCCTGTAAAATAGGTAATGGAGGAGAATTCTTGTCCCCCACATTTTAGTTGACCTTGGTAAAGTAAAAAGGAATGGAGTTTTTGTACTTCAGCTTTTGAGGGTCCTGTGGTCCTTGTCTAGGTAGGTAAACATCTAATGGGAGGTAAAAGTGGAAACTTATTCTTTTCTCATCATCATTGTGTCTTAAAGGGAGATTTGACATGTATGTTAATGTTTACCAATTAGTATAATGGGTTGAGGTAAAAGTGCATTTCAAAATATATAATATATGAAGAAAAGAGAGAAAGGGTGAATGGTATGATATAAAGTTATAGTGTGTTTGTTGTAAAGATTGATAATGATGTAGATTTTGTTTTTAGTAGATTATGGAGGAAGGTTTTTAGTTGTCGTAATTATTATTTTTTGTTGTAGTACATTTTTAGACCTTGATCTATTGGAAAGTTTGAGCTCTCATTTAAAGGATATTTTAGTGCATGTGTTTTTGCGTAGGTTCAAAATTAAGAATTAAATAGGCTTTGGGTGGATGCCTCCTTTAGTGGTGATGCTTTTTGCTTTTCTATGATGACATGGGGTAAGATGATTATGTTTTTCAATTAGTAGCATTATTAATAATGTTTCAATATGTATTTCTCTCAATTTCTTACTAAACATTTGTTATAGTCTAAGTTCAAGATGTGATAGCTTCTAGATTGAAGGGTGTACATTCTATGAAAAACAAGGGTTTGTAGGATAACTTTAGGGATTGTTTAATGGTTATTGGAGATGAGGAGATTATAATGGTTGTCTTAATGGTAAAGCATGGAGGTGTAACTTGCTTGGTTATTCTTGTGATGTCATCATGGATAGAGGCTCCAATGAAGGATTACTCAACCATGCAATTAAATGAACACACAATAAAACTCATTGAAACAACAATATGAGTCACGAGTCCTAAAAATAAAAATATGAGCACAATTATGTACAAATTATAAAATATTGTAATATCCCTTAATTTTCTATGAATCTTCCAAAATGGTAATGAAATCAACCATATAAAGATAGAACTAAAGCTAGCTAGCTAAATTCAAATGATCATTAGTGATGGTCATAAATAATTGTATCTGCGGGGATGATCTTTGTTGGCTACAAGTAGGTGTGAAGCTCAATCTCAAGTTTGACATGTAGTCAACAAAATGTGTAAATGAAAATTTCTAGAATAAATATGGTAAAGATGGTTTAATGAATAGATTTGATGTAGGTCATATCATAATCTCTTTTAGGACCACTAAGCTATCACAAACTTTAGAATGGTGTTGTGAGCATCAAATAGTGAAACCATTTTCTATTCTATTATGTCTAGTAGTAAGTCTAGAACCAAAATATTCCTTTGTGGTGATATAATTTTCTTGGAATTTGGATGGGACATTTCTCTAGTTCTTATTAGTTCCTGTCGGAGGCAAGTATACTTATGATTTCAGCTAACTTTATTTCTTTGGCAAATATCAACCAATAGAATTAAAGAATTAAACTATCTGGGCAATTTTTCCTAAAGTTTATATTGATGTCATATTTAATTAATACTTTTTAAAAGTTTTTTTTCAAATTCTATTGGCCAATAGATATGTACAGTCATATTTGAATGATGCCATCATTTTTTAAATATTGTATAGTTTTTTCAAACTCATTTACAAACACTATTACGCAATAGTCATTTTCTTTTTGTTTGACAACGAAATAAAAACAATGAAAACAATGCAACTTTTTTTGGACCATATTTTGCAATATTCTTTTCAAATATGGGTGGTGAAGACTTTAAGACAAATGACATAAAAATCAGCCAATTATAGTGTACGACATGGTCTTACCACATTCGCATGTGGAAGAGTAGTATAGTGGGTGCTACTTTTGACTGTTGCAATTGAATATGGAGGTTGTTTATTGCATTATTGTAGCTAATTGTCGGTGATATGACTGTATAAAGATTCTAAGCAGATTTTCTTAAAATTTTCATTAATTTTGCATAGTTATCAAAAAAATCTAAAGCTTTATAAATAGATGTTGTTAGTCCATGAATGTGTTGCCAAAGGACTGGGAGTTGTAAAGGTGCTTTGCAGTGTTTGTGGTAAAGTGCTTTGGAGTGTTGGAGGGAATAAGAAGAATCAGGTGCATGTTATTTCTATACAATTCTTTTTATTATTTCTATTTGTTTTAATAGTTCTATGATTATGGAATTAGCAGATTGCTTGTTAAATGCAGACTACTTGAACAAAATGTTTGTTTTTGGTTGTTCTAGTATATTAGAAATTAGATCCGTGTTTTACTTCAACACGACAAACCATTAGGCATTCACTTAAAATGAAAATTTTAAGGAATGAAAAACTTTAACCAATTGAAAACCCAAAATCGCATGATATCTAAACTTTCTTTGAGTTTATTACAAATATAAAAGGTGTAGTAGAATGAAAACCCTATCCCTAACCCCTTCATGCCCCTAATTATTTACTTTGTAGTTTTTAGAAGGAAAAACAAGTAAATAAAAATAAAAATAAAAGAAATTGTTTAAATGAAGCTCAAAAAGTTTAGCAAATTGGAAACATAAATTTCCATATATATGTGCTTTTGATAACACTACAAAGAGATCACACTTCTGGTCATTTCTGTATTTTATCAAGAGCAAGCCAACATCAACGAAGAATAACAACAACAAAAACAAAACATCTGACCAAGCAAAGCATGAACTTGTGGGTTCCCACAGGCCTGCAAATCAGGGGCTGGTCTATAGCAGGCCCACTAAAGAAGAGGTGGCTTATGAGCAACAAGAGGTGTTGAGTAGCAGACCCATGAAACAAAGGCTCGCTAGTAGAAAAGCTCGAGAGCCAAGGTTGTTGGATTTTGTTGATGAAATCAGTCATAGAATTGCAATAGTTGCGGTGGTTCATAGAAGTGAGCAAGAGATTCAATATCCAAATTGAGTGTCAGCGACCGGTGCATATTCATCTGTTAGAAATTACAAACTGGGGGGAGAATCTAGTGAATGCCTCTACAAAGAGAATAAGGAACATGTAATGTGTTTGATCCCTAAGCCCTTAAAACAAAAGCAGAGCCTCATATTAGCAATTTTCCCTTTCCTGCAAAATCCTTGTTCCAGATTGCAAAATAAGTTTTCATGAAGCAATAAAATAACCTATTTCCCGAACTATGTATCCTACATCTTCATCATCTAGTTCAATTTTTGTTCCCCTGTCGAGGATTGCAAAAAGGGAACTCAGTGCTTCTCCCCCTCTTACAAAGTCAGGTGCAAGACTTAGAGTTTCAGTAGTAGAATTTGTTGTGATCACTAGAACTACAAAGACTTTTATTACTCTAGAGAATGTTGAGGTCCCATTTTGTACCAGTCTTGAGCCATACCAAACTATTAAGGCTTGTGATCCATATAATGTGAGTTCTAAGATTCAAAAGAGGATGGCAGCTAACTGACCCCATTTAAGACTTTGTGTTTGGGGTAATTTCAATTCCTTGCCAAATAGATTTAGGATTTTTTCCTCTGCATTGAAGCCAGCTACAGTTCGTATGTTGTTGACTGCTTCTCCTACTACCATGCTTGTTGTTGCATTCACTTTTTCTATGTTTCTTGTAGATCCTTTAAGAGATAGTTGTTGCAACAAGCATTACTAACAATCAGACAAAAGATAGTATTAACTGCATTAGCCTTCTATTTGATAACCCATCTCTTAGGATTTACAGGAATCCATTTCTGACGACTCATAGTATGAGATGATCTATACAAAATTTACTTTAGAGCTAGAAGGGCTGAGGGATCGAACATATGAGATGTTTCTTACTCTCTTTGTAGACGCATTCACTGGATTCTCCAGCCAATGAACTCCACTTTGCACAATTTTTGCACCATTTGTTGATATGTACAATTGTTTAACCATTCTATCAAAATGAAAACAAAACTAAATTAAAATTAAAATGGAGATGCAAATTACATCACAGAAGTTTAGGCTATGAAATTATCTATCCACAGCCACCTCGATCAACATTTCTTCAGGGTCATGTCCACTAATGTTCTCTTGTGCGTAGTGCTTTTATCTGTTAAGCCATCAGCACTACTCAAAACTCTTTTGTATTTGCCAGCCACTTCATAACAAAGTCAACATTCTCCCACAGCCAAAAAAAAAGAAAAAGAAAAAGTGGTCATTAATTAATTAATTAAAATATATAGTAATTTAACAAAGGTTCTAGCACATGAAATGAAAGTGGTCAAGATTATTAAAATATGATAATATGTGGAAAATATGAAAATGTGTAGTACTTAAATATTCATGTTCAACTTGATTACGTGATCCTCTTCTTGTCGGCCACTAACATTACAAAGTGAGTGGGGTGGCAGTACAAAAGAGAAAGTGAGGAAAATGGGAGCTCAAGTGTTTTCACACTTGAACTACATCAATTTTTTTTTGTTTTTTAATCTTGTCTTCACTTCCGCTGAAAATTGTATTCTAGACAAAAACAGAAGAATATGGGAGTAAAGGTTTATATTTACACATTTAACTAATGACTAAATAATTAATCACTTATTATCTATATATATATATATATATATATATATATATATATTAGACACATAGCCATCAACTTGTAAAAATATAATAAATACCTAAACATTAACAAGGTATCAATTAATATTACCTTCTAATAAAAATATGATAACAATTAACATCAAAATATATGAACATTCAACCACATTTGTGACACCAAATTGTATAGCTAGAGAAACTCTTGAACATGAGAAAACACTAGTAAGTGAGCAACATTTCTCATGCCAGTAGTTCATAATTTACAAGTATTGTTTTTTTTGTTTTTTAGGCTATTACGAAGCTCTACGGGACATTTCAAACTCTCACATACTTGCACACTTCCTTGGTACTAATATAAATTTGCAATAACACTTAATATAATAATACAATGGACTACCCATCATATAACATGAGAAATGGATGATAACCACTATATTCCCATGATGAACAAAGAAGATTTCAATCTGGTTGTTATAGCAATGAGTGAAATGAGTAACATGAAAACAATAACTCGCAGAAAATTAAAGAAAAGATGAGACTTGCAATGCCCCCTATGACAATGGAACAAACTAGAACATGCATATTGCTGGGTGTTAGGGGAGTTAGGGTTATCTAAATATTTTTGTAGTAAATTAAATTGTGTTTATTCTTTAGACAAAAATACCACGTTGGGAATAGAAATCAAGGAATACTAGAAATATAGATAGAAGAAACATAAACAAAGTACATTGTATACGACAAAAAATTGTAGTATTCTTTAAGTGCATAGGGTTGGAGAAGTTTATTTATTGGAAAAATCATTTTTGTATTAAACTTTGTTTCATTATACTTTTGAAATCGACAGTATATGCAACATGGTTTAATACTAAAAATGCTTTGGCTGAAATAAAAGCTATCCAATGCAAGTATATATATTATAAACATGATAATGCATATTTGAATAATGTAAAGCAGAATCCACTAAATATTCACAACATAGTATTCGAGTCATCTGTTGTTATGTCAAAGCAAAAGTAGAACAATTGTTATTATTGCTATTAAATATTTATTGCATTTGTATGTAGATTGATTAATATTTTTTCTAGTGCATATTGTGCCAATGTTATCTTGTGCATGAAAACTTTCTAAAGACTTTGTATCTCATTTAATGAAAATGAGAAAAGTTGAGTTAGCGAAGGTGTGATGATAATTTCAGTGAAATGCATTGAATGTTGTGTCAAGAGGAAAGATATGCAAATTCCTATGTCTCCTTTTTGAAATGGATAGTAAGTTAGTCAAGTTTGGAAAAAGTTGGATCGACAACATAATTTTGGTGTAAATTTTTGTACGAAAATTACAAAGTTGAAGAAGTTGAAGAAATGGAAATCTACCATAAAATATTTGAAAAGATTATGACTAGGATGAATGTCCTCATTTTGGGACTTCGCACCTTACCAGTTGTCCCTTACTAGCTTAACATTTCAACTATTGTCTATTTAAGATAGTTAACTAGAAAGCATTTTGCTATAACTCTCTTAAACAATATATTTGTGGTGAGGAAGCTCTACCATGCATAGAAAAGCTCACGCATACCACTATGCTATAAAAGGTATTCTCATCAAATTTCAATGTCGGCCACAATTGAAAAGTATGACTTACCTCACAAGTGTAATGCCGATGATCAACTTAACCTGAGTAATGCACAGGTGGAAAGATGAAATTAATGATCAGCAAAGGCATTTTTGCATCAAGTTTGAATGTCGGCCATAGTTGAAAATTTTAAATTGGCTTATAATTATACGATTCAACAAGAAATATTTAGGTGTTATGTCATTGACATTCTATAGAAAATATAAATTTGGAACAATATGTCATTTGTAAGAAAGCCATTTCTTAGTACAATGCATGTTTAAATCAATCATCTTTTGTAGTTGAAGGACATCAAGAGAAGAGAATGACCAAATTATGCAGAAGCAATACAGTTCTAGACAAAGAGTTTGATAAGATGATGTCAATGGGATTTGCACTACTCATAACAGAGATGTTGATCCTCTTTACATTGCTCGTTTTAGTTAAAAAAACTTCTCATTTTTTTATATTATCTAAAGCAAGTGTATTAGTCATATTTTATTTGTTTGGTATTTGATTATTTCTTTGGAAAAAATCACAATTACTCAAAAAGTAATATGAAAATGCTAAAGACGATTAGATAAATAAGTTGTGAATGTATATTATTTTCATTTACTTGGCTACATTTTCATACTTTATTTAATTCATCTTTATGTTGATTTGTATTGATAATTCTTTGTCACCAAATATGTAGCATAAATTTGTAATTGCAGTTGATATAACACTAGAAATGCATTAATGTCAAATAGGGAAATGTTTTGACAAAGTGCCAATTGTGCTTTAGAAAATTAAACAAAGCAATGGAGAAAAGTGACAAAGGTGTCAGAAAATGGTCAGGTAGATATGGTTTAGAAATCTATAACCCCAACTTGAAGAAGCAACAATGGCTTGGAACTTTTGATACTGTAGAAGAAGCAGCTCATGCTTATGATAAAGCTGCAATAGCAATTGGAAGCAAAAATGTAACTACTAATTTTGTATACATCAATTCTAACCATTGTAGCTACTTGTCCAAGGAACCTGTTCCTAAACTATGTTATCCAGAATGTAGATTACAAAAGAACAAGAAGCCAAAGAATAAATTTGCATCTAACCAATGCAAACAAGTAGCAGAAGAAAGCGAAGACGTAGGCTTCAATTTTGATGAATTTAAAGAATGTGCAGAAATAATATTGTATAGAGGTGTTAGACAATGTCCAAGTGGTCGATATGGTGCAGAAATTTGGAATACAAATTTGAGAAAACGATAATGGCTGGGAAGTTTTGATACAGCCAAGGAAGTTGCCTATGCTTTTGACCTGGCTACAATATCGATAAAAGGAAATAAGGCAATCACAAATTTTGACCATACCACCAAGCTCTTGCAACAAACTTTCTCTAATGAACAAGATAATGAAGGCCTATGCTTGAGTTCTGATGACTCTGAACAATGTGCAAAAGAAGTATCATATAGAAGTGTTATAAAACATCCATGGGGTAGTTATGTTGCAAAAATTTGGAACAAGAAATTGAAAAAATGACAATGGCTAGGAAGTTTTGATATGGCTGAAGAAGCTACATATGCTTATGATATGGCTGCAATTTCCATAAAAGGAAATAAGGAAATCACAAATTTCAACTATACCGATTCAAACCTAGTAGACCTGCTACATTCGACCAAATTATTGAAACAAAGCATGCCTGATAATAGCTCAACCAATTTAGGAATACAAAAATTAGAATCAGATACTGTGAGTGATAAAAATATCTCTCACCCCAACATTGATGACTATATGCAATATTTTGCAAATATCATTGATAACAATGAGGACATTGTTGAACTTGATTTCAACAAATTAGATCTTCCTATCTTTGATCCAAAAGATATTAGAGTAATCTCTAATACCAATATTGATACTAGAATCCATTTGCAAGACTCTGCCTTTGATAGTTCTCTTGCAAACTTTGGAATGCATTGTCCAAGTATATTTGAAATTGTCAATTTTGATACCTTATGTCAAAACTCTACTGATAGTAATTTTTGTAACTTCATCTTCCTTGCCATGGGACCAACCCAATCTTAGCTCTACCAATATCCCTATTATAGTTAGTAGAACAAACAATGATACAATTTCAATGATGAATACTAAAAATTTGAGTATTCTGAATAAAATTGAAAGCTAGTATATGTACCCACTCTTGCAAGATTCTCTATTTGTAGTTGAAAATTTTCAGATAAACAAGGAAAAAAATATCAATTATGATATTAGTAATCAGTATAAATTTTTTAGTACTTCTACATTCACTAGTAAAATTTGATGTTATTTTTTGGGATATTAGAATTCGTTTAAAGAATATTGTATGGTATGTTGAAAAAGCAATATAGATTGGATTAAAGGAAATTTCCATTTGACGACATTGTATATTTGTAATACAAAATCTTGTTTCAATGGTGAGATTTTTGCACAACATAAAGATCATAAAATTGTGCAATTATCACATAACAATTCTTTACAAATATATGTATTGATAAAAATTGTTGCATGTGATGAAAATATATTTAATTGATTAATTAAATAATTATATCCTTCTGTCATTGTAAAAATTACTAATTTCATACTTACAATTCCTACTTTCTCAATTTTTCTTAATTATTTTAAAGTTCTTATTTATCATCTATTATTTTTGTAATTTTCATGTGTCATCCTTTCAACTTCGTATCTTGTCTTAAAGTTCTTATTTATCATCTCTTATTTTTGTAATTTTCATGTGTTATCCTTTCAACTTCATATCCTGTCAAAATAAGCAAGATGGCAAAGAATAAGCGTATCAACATGCCACGACATAAATGGGAGGTTCCAATTATAGGCCCAATTGATTCCAATGTATTGGAACACATCTTTTTTGTCGAATGTCCACAAGTTGAGGAAGCCATCAAATTGATATTAGGTGGAGATTCTGTTAATAGTCAAAATGGACTGAAATACTACTCAGATGTAGTTTCGCACTTTCTATCAAATTGCATGCAGTTAGTCCACAATTTAGACTCCCTAGGTAAATTAGCATATGCATATGTCAAAGATTATCTACTTCCACCAAATTTTTACAATCAAGTCGTGGCTCAGTATGATAAAACAACTGGCAATGCTCCTTTGGGAGATTTATTCCCTTACTCAATGTTAAAGGAATGTGAAGCAATTACATGTGTTTACAATGCTATACAATTGGGTTTGAACAATAACTGTGACCTCATAATCATGCATTCCTTGAATGCACATTCTACCCACTTGGGTCAACATCTCTCAACAAGGATCTTAGAGGTCATTAGAACATTGATTTACTTAAACAAACATGTTCCTCCTTGAGGCCTTGTGACATCGCCAGTATCCACATCTACTTTAGATACAATTTCTTCAGAGGAAGTTGTCAGTGTTTCTTCTCCATACGGAAGCTCTATGTAATTTGAACAATTTGCTATATTGTTCATTTCTAGTTTTGAACTACACAATTCTATGCATTTTATGCTTCTGATTAAGTTTACCTTTACTTTTCTTATGTTTTTAGGGTTTTTAAAAGGAACATATCTCATCACCTAGAGAGTGTAACATTATGAGAACAATAATTTACAACTTGGAAAGTTTTCTGCTATAAATGGGTTTTCCTATATCTTGTCTACCATCTACGAGCTTGTGCTATGTAAATAACAATGTGGTTAAATAGTTATGTGTATGGATTCTCTATTATTTGTAAGAAATTTAATATCAGATCATTTGCCATAATCATATATGTAAAATATGCAATGCGAATTTCATACAACGTTTACCAAATACATAAATTAGAATTAGAAAGAGTCTAAAAAAATACATGTGTCAATAATCCAATTTATAGATTTCAATTTTGTTATCGGCATTCGATAGTTATATAAAGATATTTAATTTACTCATTACATCATCTTGCAAAAGTAAATTAGTCATGTGGCAACTGCTACTTACTACGAAGACCAATAGAATTGGAATAGAGATTAGTAGATTTATAAACTACTTTTACCACAATAATGTGAAAATATATAATTTTGATAAATTGAAATCTAACAATTTTGATTGCAAACAAATAATAACAATAACATTTTCATATTGCAGAACTAGAACCAAGAAGAGAAGATCATCCAAAAATATTAGTCTCCACATTAAATACAAGCACAAGTTGACTAAGTGTTCTCTTCATAAATATAATAGGTACATTAAACTTCTTCATTTTACTTCCAAACAATTCTAATTTTTGTTTGCAAAAATGAAGAGAAAAATTGAAAATAGTCAAGAACAAGCAAAACAAATAGTAGATGTAGAAAATTATAGACTATCAAATTGCTCTCAAGTAGATAATATTGACAATGCACTAAGAATTGAAGGTCTATATAGAACTTATACATTTAAGTACAATGTAGGAGATTGTCTTTTTGATTCATTAGAATTTCTACTTAATCATCACTACACCTCATCTGAATTACACAACAAAGCAATTGATTACTTTTTAAAATGCTATTCAGAAGGTGATGAAGAAGCAACTTGGTCATATAACAATGAATTACATCCAAATACATTAGATGTACTGCATAAAATAGACAACATTGAAACTTATTTTCGGAGAATGTGAAAATCAGCTATGCCAACCACAAATAATGAAGAAATTGGATTATGGGGAGACACATTTTGTATTAAGTGGCTATCCAAATGGCTAGGCATACAGATAAAGGTTTGGTCAGTAAGAACGGCACATAAATATTTTCATTTTAATGAATCATCTAATGCAAAATCACACTCTATCCTTTTCCATGATACAAATCCTCTTCATGGACACTTTGAGCCACTTCTATCATATCAACTGCATTCAACTAATATCAATTCAACTGCATCACTTTATCAAATTAAAAAACTAATTAGAAACACCAACAAAAACAACAAGATCGAATTCAATCAAATTGAAAACATTCAACAATATACGGTCAACTCACTACGAAAAATCAAAAAACAAATACGTTCAAAAATATTGCAACATGTACAAAGTTGGAAAAAGGAATTTCAAAATCAGCCATTGAATTGTTCAAAAAACAAATTAAAGATACACCTAGATATGTATGTTCAATTTGTCAAATGTTGCATTTTAAAAAAGACATTACAACTTTGAAAGACAAAGAAATAAAAATGTATTACAGCTTGTCCACAAATAAACAAATCACAACAACAAACTATATTTGTTCCAAATGCAAAGCATTATTGAAACAATGTAAATTACCAGAATATGCAACTCTAAATTACATCCAAACAAATAATCCATTAGGATATGTGGCAATGTTGACACAACTAGAAGAACGACTAGTGTCCCTTAGAATTACATTTGCACAAATTTGGCAATTAGGATACAAAAATTCACAATTAGGTTTGACCGGGTCTATTATAAATGTACCAGTTAACTCTGATATCATACAACGAGCATTACCACGTTCAACAAATGAAACATCGACAATAGTTGTTGCTCTTAAAAGACACTTGCAGTATAAAAATGCATACCAAACATGGATGGTACGTGCAAATATGATAATGAAAGCGTTGGATCAATTATCAAACAAAAAATTATACAAGATGGAGAATGTTGAGATAAACAAAGACTGGATTGAAATTCTACGACTACATAGTGCAAAGGACACAACAAGCGATAACAATACAAACGACAATGATGTTGAAAGTGATATTGAAAATAAAATACCTAGTAAAACATTGATACATGGTTTCACTGAATCTAAGTGCATACATGAAATGCAAGACAAGATCATAGAAATTGCACCAGCAGAAGGAAATAATCCAATTGGAATATTTAAAGATAAATACACTAAAGAGATGAATTTCCCTATACTGTTCTTTGGAAATCCACGTGATGAGGACATTGTCAAAAGATATTCATATCAAAAAATTGTAAAGTGGGAATTACAACATTCAAATAGGAAATTTGCTTAACACACTACAAACCTATTCTTCAAAACCATTAAAATTCTAATACAACAAGTGCTATCCACAATATGGGTGAGATTACGTAAGGGGCAATTAAAAGGGAGAAGGCTACTAGCAAAAGATGTGAAACATAAACCTAATTTAGAAAATATTCTTAAATCTGACATTTGTTATGTCGATTTCAAAAAAATAAGAATTTCTCCAGATTATTTGCATCAACTAAAAAAAAATCTATTTGCGATGATAAGACAACTTGGACCACCAACTTTTTTTGTTACATTTACAAGTGCTGAACAATATTGGGAACCATTAACCAAAACACTTGAAGAACTACATCATACATAACAAAAAGCAACCAACCATGAACAATCAAATAGTACAATTGAAGATGGAAGAATTCATTTGATTAGAAGAGATCTGATTACATGTGCATGCTATTATAGGCATAGAATTAATGCAATGAAGAAATTAATATTAACAGACAATTCCTTTTTTGGAACCATTTTAGATTATTTCTCCATAACTGAATTTCAAAATCATGGAAATGAGCATGATCATTTCCTCTTGTGGATTAGACAAGCACCAATTTACGAAAGATATAGTAACATAACTATTGAACATTTTGTAGACAACTACATTACTTGTAACACTGAACATCTACATCCAGATATAGCTACAATACACAAACATCACCACACGAAACAATGTCAAAGGTCGAAGAAACAAACTTGTAGATATAATTTTCCGCTCCCGCCAATGAAGAAAACTACAATTTTGGAACCAACTAAAACCAATTACAAAAATGTGATCTCAACAGCATCAAAAATACTTTCCACTTTACAACAAGCAAACTATGACAAATCAATCTCATTTCAAATGTTCATAGATGAAATGAATATTAGTGAAGATGAATACATAATTGCCATCAAGTCTACAATCCGTAGGTCGACAATATTTTTGAAAAGGAAACCATCAGACATATGGAATAATAGTTTTGCTACAACAATGCCTAAAATATGGAAAGCAAATATAGATGCACAATTTGTATTGAATGCATATGCAGCGGCTATGTATTGTAGCTTGTATATGACAAAAGTAGACAAGTCAATGACAAATGCATTCAAAAGAATTCGTAAAGATCATGAACAAAATAGTATCGATGCAATAAATATGATTAGTAAACTAGGAAACGCATTACTCAATTTACAACAAATTTCTTCGCAATAAGCAGCACACATTGCTTTATCACTTCCATTAAACTATAGTTCAAGAAAATGTGTATTCATTGATACAAGAAATGAGGACGAGAGAACATTTGTCTTAAAATCAACTAAACAATTGAGCCAAGAACCAGATGATTCAGAAAATGTAACATCAAAATCCTCGATAGATTACTATCTAGCACAACCAACAACACTATCACACATTTGTCTTGCAGATTTCGTTTCTAATTATAGAAAAGATGGTAAAAAATTACAAAGTAAAGCTGAAGAAAATATAATACGTTTTGTAAACTTCAACAAACATATTGACTTAGAAAACCATTGTAGAGAACAATTACTACTATATGTGCCATTTACACAAAGTGAAAAATCACTTAAAAATGGATTCCAAACATGGCATAGTGCTTATTTGTATCATGAAAATATTATTACATCAAATCACATAAAATACAACTACAAAGTCAACCCTATGTGGGGTGACATTGAAAAAGCTATAGATGAAATCAACACAAACAATGATCTTGATGAAATGAAAGCCTTACTGAAAATCATATGCAGATGAAAGAACAATATAATATACAATTAGATATTGAGACAGAAAAAATCAACAAAACAAATAGAATATTT
The DNA here is from genome assembly GCA_007258455.2 of Sequoia sempervirens. NCBI lineage: Eukaryota > Viridiplantae > Streptophyta > Pinopsida > Cupressales > Cupressaceae > Sequoia > Sequoia sempervirens. The sequence goes on from VDFB02180317.1 coordinate 107,051, forward strand.
CAAAACAAATTTGAAATTGCAAAACATCCTCAAATAATAGACAATTCTGAGTACTACAAATTAAGACGAATGTTAAACAAAGAACAACAAGCAATTGTAAAAGACATCGCATTGAAAAAAATAAACAACATCAAAGCACCATTACACTTGTTCTTAATAGGAGGTGTTGGAACGAGAAAAACATTTACCGCTAAAGCCATATATCAAACACTTATTCGCATATACAACTCATCTATTGACAACGATCCAAATAAACCAAAAGGACCGATACTTGCTTATACAGGAAAAGCACTATATAACATAGGTGGATTGACAATTCATTCAGCATTACACATGCCATTTAACAAGTCAGAATTCATCCCATTGAGTTCTGAAATATTGGATGCTATGTCAAAGCATTATCAACAACTCCGTGTGGTATTGATAGATGAAATTTCTCTAGTGGGTTCAAGATTTCTACGTTACATTGACAAACATTTACGGGACATAATGCAAACCCCCACTAGCTATTTCAGAAATCTAGATACATTTTTTTGTGGTGATCTTTACCAAGTACAACTTGTACAAGATACACTAGTATTTGAGAATCCTCCAACATTAAACGAACTAATGCCTTATAGCTTTTGGAAACAAAATATAAAATGCTATGCACTGCAATCGACAATGCGACAAAAAGATGACAAATTTGTTTCAATACTCAATAGAATCTGAGTTGGATCCCAGACAATTCAAGACTTGGAGTATTTAAATAAAAAATGTTTGCGCTCACCGCCAATGGACCCAACATTCCCCTTCCTCTTCTGCAGAAGGAAAGATGTGGAAAAACACAATGAAAACATGTTATCCATCACACAAGGAGAGGTAATTATATTGAATGCAATTGATGAACATGATGACAACTCTAATACAATTATGTTGTAGGACCGTTCAATTAAACTACCATCTCAAATACTCTTAAAACCTAATATGCTAGTTGAAATATATGCTGGTAATTACGACACGGAAGATGGGCTTGTCAATGGATCAGATGGAACATTCCAAGCATACACAAAATACACTAATTTTGATATAGTTTGGATCAAGTTCACTGACTCAAAAGTTGGACATCGACAAGCGAAAATACTAGGGCAATGTTATAGTGAGTGCATAGACAAAAGTTGGACACCCATACTTCGCATTGCAAAGCCTACTAAAAACCTATACAACCAAAAAAATTGACAATTAGAAAACAATTTCCAATACAACTAGCATGTGCTCGTACTATTCACAGATCACAAGGCCCTACAATGCAAGCATTAGCATTTGATTCATCAGGAATAAACAAACATGGTTTGGCATATACGACACTATCACGTACATGAACAATTGACACATTGTTCTTGATAAGACCTCTAACACAAAACCATTTCAAAGTGAAAAAAAATTAATTAATGAAATGTCACGCCTACAATCAACAACAATTTGGGAGTTTGAAAATCGCCATCTCCAAAGCATTAGCAACAAACAATTACTACTAACCACATTCAATACTCGTAACCTGCTTGTACATATCGAAGACATGCTTAATGACCATGAAATGATGTCAAATGATATTATTTGTCTACAAGAAACACATATGCAACTATCAAAACATAATAATGAATTCCAAAATTTTAATCATTTCTCAAAAAATCACATACATGGTGTAACAACATTTACTATCTAAATAATCTATCAATTTCAAAAACAGTGCAACATAAAACAACAAATGTAGAAGCTATAACAATAACAATAAATTTGCCAAGTGATGAGATGAACACATGTAATCTATATGCAAGACCCAACACACCAGTAACAAAAATTATAACAATCACAAATCAAGTATTCTCCTCTATCAATTTAACATCAACTTTATATATTCTAGGCGACTTCAACATTGATATGTCAGTGGATAATGGACGAAAGAATTTGCTATCAAATCACATGCACAATTCTAAAATGAATTTTATGTTATATAAATTAAACCATGTCAACAAGTCACTAATTGATCATATTTGGTGTAACATAAATGCAAAACCATGTTCTATTTACAAATCAGAAGCATATTGGAGTGATCATGATCCAATTTATATAAACATTGAAACAAATGACAAATTTAAATCCACTTAGTGTCTTTTTAAAAATATTAACATTATTAGTATTTCTTGTAGCTAACAATGGAGTCGAGCAAGAGAGCCGAAACAAGCCAGAAAACCATACAACAAATATCAAAAAGGTGAAAAGCATTGTCTATGTTCAATTATACTATCCAAATTACTCTTGAAAACAATAAATTCAACTGATGCAAACATTGCAGATCCAAAATCAAGAAGAAAATACAGTATCAATTGAAGAACTTCACTCCCATAAGGGAGGAAATATATTTGAAGGAGATGTAATTGTGGTCTACAAAACAAGTCTCAACAAACAAAACAATACAAAAGAAGTTCTTCATGCGGATTTAACTGATGAAAAAGGTGAAATGATAATTACTATCAATGTAATTGGTGTCCTTGTAAAACAGCATGAATCAAAAATAGTTCTTGGAACAACTATATGCATTACAAATTTCCAAATTGCACCAAAGACAGACTATGACAGAGGTGATTGTGACTGCATCTTGATTTTCACAAACACAACAATAGTTGAAGTCATATTGTGCATGCATGATGAATACAAATTCATACCAACTAGCACAATTAGAAAACTTCTTACAAGTGAAGAAAACTATGCAATTGGATCTGTAGCGGCACTTGTGGCACTTGTGGTGGGAACAAAAAGAACTTCTTTCCAATTTTTTGTTGAAATAAAAGATGGCCATTTAGAAATGGACAAAGCACAGGTATTTAAATATTCCTCTAATTCTTTATTTCATTGCAATTTACATCAATTACTACTTACCATATTTTTAACTAAAGATAAATGTTCAAATAAAAACATGCATTCACAATATAGGTACAAATACACGAGAGTTTGGAACATCATTTCTCTTCAATGGAAGAACAAATATGACTCGAACAATATCCAATCATGTTGTTGAGAAACATTGTAAAGAGGCGAGAATCAAAATACAACACTCTACAAACAACTCAATCAACATACATCAGCAAATTGAATAACAAGAGGGCCTTCGAGTATCTCAACAATTTGTTGCATTCAACAATCGAGGTAACTAAGGCATTTGATTATGTCAGCAATTTGTTGTATTCAACATTTAACACAATCACATTTGCACCTATGCAATTATACACTATTAGAAAATGATTAAAAAATACATAATATACATCTTCATTATATTTTGCAGATTTATGGAACAATAAGAATAGCTAATGCATTTTCAAATCCATTTCAAGCTTTCTGTCCAAATTGTAACTACAAATTTGATACATATGGAGAACTACAAGAACAAACTACCTTTTGTATTAAATGCAAACAACAAGTTGCATATATCTACTCTCACTACTTGAAAGTGATTTTGACAAGTGATAGAAAGAAAATAATGGAATGTACAATGGATAGATCTATTATGCAACTCTTGCTTCCCGAATTACTAAACATTTCCTATGAAGAATACATTGATGACAAATCATCAATTGTCTTCATACTAAGAGACTTCTGCAAAAAAGGACATTTCAAATTGAATCCAAACAACCTCATAACCAATGCACAATCTATTGAAGAATGATATATACATCTTATATCCAGGTACGCTTGTATTTCACAAACATTTAGCTTCATTTAAAAATTCAATTTCTATACTACATTATCTATTCAAAGATTATCACATAAAATAAAAAACAATGTCCTCATAACCACCTTCAAACATTTTGCTGCAGAAAGGAATGTCAAAAAACACTTGGGTTGTCATCTTCAGCAAGGAGAATAACTGCCACATCTTCAACAAGGACAATAAATATGCAATAGTTCTATATGTTATAGGATTTTCATTTCACAACTAATGACTACAACAAACAATAATATAATTATCTATTACCATTTGTAATGTAATGACCATACTGGTCTATAAAGAGACAAATGCTTATTCTTTACTTTTCTATGCATTTACACTCATACTTATTTCTACTTTTCTATGAACATTGCTATGCATTTACATTGATATATATTTCTACTTTTATATATAAATTCTTCACTTTTCTATGCATTTACACTGATATATATTTCTTACTATATGCAATTATTACTACTATGTTAAGCAATTCTCAAACAAACAACAACTCACATATCCTACAGGTAGGAATCGGACGCAATGCGTCTCTTGTTTGAACATGTATTCCCAACTATAATATAAAATATAGAACTAAAATGAAATTTAGTTGGAATTGTGATGTGTGCATGATGATTGGAATGCTATTGAAAAATATCATACAAACAAGCAAACAAATTAGTAAATATATGTTTTGGATGATTTAAGATTGCTCTTACTCTAGGGTAATTTGAAAAGAGAGTCCCTCACTTTTTATTGGCCATAGAGAAACCAAAAAGGTCTACCTTAGTTTTAGAAATTTATGATAAGTCTTCCCCTATTCTTCCTTTCAACTTCTCCAAATATTCCTCATCTTATCCATTTTTGGTGCTTCTTCCACTCCTATTGTCCAAAAGCTCCTCAATATCCTCTCCTTGTTATTCTGAAATCTAATTCTTCTATTGAGTTTTTATGTTACCTTCTTGTAGCTCTTATTCATGATACTAATATAAATTTATAGCATTGAATAATGGTGGTATGTATAAATATTCTAGTAGCTACACATCATATGCATTTCTTCAATTAAAACTTTTGATAATTTTGCAAGGACAAAATTTCTTCATCTTTAATTTGTTATACATTCCCACCTAAAATCTCTCACTTTGTAGGTGCACCATCACTTCATCTTCAACTAAAAACTCCTTATATATTTTCTTCTCATTAACCTTATCCTTATATCAAAAATTCATCCTTTCCATGTAACTCTACACTTCCATGTGCACTTCCTTCATGTATTTTACATATTCTTTTACTTTTGCACTTCTTTTAATTACAAATATCTCTCAAATTTTACACATTCTTTGAACTACTATCATAGGCTACCATAAATTTTATTTTTCCTATACTCTTGGTTACTAATTGTTATATCTGAACTTTGTTTATGCTAGAACCATATCCCAATTTCCTATCTTCTCCTCAATCAAACATCTCAATTAATTGCCTAAATTTATCAATGTTCCCATCCTAAATATTACACTTTGTTATGCAAATCTTCTACTTTAGACCAACACTAATATAGTCCCCATGACATTTTCATTTCTAGAGTGGATCACACTTATGATCGCATCCCTCATGATTAAGTGTGAATCTCAATAGTTGAGATCAAAATTCCAATGATGCATTGGTGAGGATCTAATTGTGTCTTACTTGTAATGTAGACAAGGGGGTTAAATCTTAGTCATATCGCTCATGTTACAAGAATGGGTTGTGACTCATGTGTAAACTATAAATCAATTATTGTTGAAGTCTAATGTATTGGACTATGAGACATTTTAGTCTAAGCTTATTGTAAGGCTTTAAGGCCTAATTTTAATGCCTAGTAGTGTGGTCTAATTATCATAGATGCAATAAATATATCAATTTCTCTATTCATTTTGTAGTGTATTTTAAATTATAATATTATTTTGATTAGATATGGGTATTGTTACTTAGATCTAGGGGTTAGTATGCATTGTCGGACAATATTTCACTAGACCCTCCATCCGTGATTGCATCGATGAACAATCATTGAATATTAAAAAAAGAAACACAACACTTCATTAAGCATTGGGAACATGGTCATCGTTCACTAGAAGGGGAGCAAACATATTAGCAATATACAGTATAAGGGGTGAACTAGCCACTAGAGAGTGAAAGTGAGAGTAAGGAGGTGATGGAGAAGGATAACAAGTTGTACATGGGAAGTGTGATAAATCTTAGATAATATATTGGCAATAAATTTACCAATAGATTTTCACCATTTGTTTGGAAGAAAGATAGAAAAAAAGTGTAAAAAAAGAATACAACACAAAAAAAGAAAGAAAGTTTAAAAAATATAGAAATAAATGATTGATCAACATCTTGAAAGTTTGAAAAAAATAAGAATAAAAGATTAAGGAATATTTACAAAGGAAAAGGAAAAAATCATAATAAATAGAATTACTTTTCTTTTGCCATAGGTTTTGTATTATAATAAATATTGAAGCACATGGTTATCCACTAAAAATCCCCATTTCTTAGACTAAAGAAGACTTTCAACTCCAGCAACTTTTGTTAGTTCACTTTATATTCTTTTAAAATCAGATCTCCAACAAATACAAAAAGTCAAAGCATCATGGAGTGGCATAGAATTTATAAATGTAGTAAATGGAAGTTTTAAATGGAAAGTTGCAAGGATTTACAGATACCAAGGAGCTTAAACTTGTGACCGCATTATATCGATTTTATTCCCAAAAGAATAAAGATTTGTTAGTCATCCTTAAAGATGGAGTCAAAATCTATAAGCCTCTCGTATAGTATAATTTTTTATACTAAAAAAGTAGGGTTGTTAAACTGAATGAAGTAGCAAACAAGTTATCGCGTACGAGAAGTGAGGACCCACAAAATATACGAAATATATTATCAAATATTGAAAGCAACAAATCCAGATGGATAATAACTAAGCATATTGTGTTCGAGACCGGCTGGACAAGTCACTTATGACTGGATGATGCCCTTTGTTATTTCTGCACTTTGAGGTATTCACCATCATTATATGGTATGTAATTTTTTTGTATTGAGGAAATGCACAATGAGAAATTGTATCAGGAAAAGAATCATTACATCAGAGAGAGCTGTACGAACAACCACAGCTAAAAAAAAATAACTCATGGACACAACAATAGTATAAAATGTTTCAATAATGAGGAAACGTTGAATTGGACAAGGAGTTTGTAAGTTCTATTTTCCAAGATGTATAATGCTATTGTATTTTGTGTAGCCGGGCTTGTAGATTATATGATAAGTAATTGGATTTAAAATCATCAGATTTTTTTGAAAAGCTCGTAAATATTTGGTATATAATATACATATGATTTCTTTTTTGGGTTTAGTGTTATATTTTGATGGTATTAGTAACATAGAGATGTTTGTAATTAATTAGTAGTAATATATTAGGGTGTTATATTTATCAAGTTTTTATCATATAAAAGAAAAAGAGAATGAATTTAGATTAATGTTAATATTGAAGACAAGAGAAACAATGCATATAGAATAGGGAAACATAAAAGTTAAGACGTGTTTGTAATTAATTAGTAATAAAATACTAGATCATTATATTTATTATTTTTATTATATAAAAGAGAAAATACAGACTCCTTTTTTAATACAAAGCAAGTCATAGATTGAGATTGACAAAATATATAAAAAGAAAAAGAAAATTAAATTAAAGTAATGATAATACTGAAACCAAAAGATTAACACATTCATAGTAGGGAAACATAGAAGCTAAGACATGCCTGAGAAAGTATTCCCTATTTGGACAATACAAATTTGTATAATTTTGAAAAATGTGTTGTGTGTATATAATTTATAGATAACAATCTCTTACATATATGTAAATTGATATGAAGTCAGCCTTGTTTGATATTTAAGTTAGACTAACACTACTCATTCTAACGTCATTCTATCACATTTACTTTGAATATGATCATTGTCTTATTTCTTATAATGTCTAAGGTAGCTATCTAACACAATTTGATCCTTGCTAAAAAATTATAAATTCTATACAAATAAAAGAAATGATATAAAATAATTATTTAAAAATACAAATTTTTAAGATTATAAAGATTCATTTCATTTCATCAAAAGGAAAAAGAATGTTAAGATTGTAGATGTGAACATCCTAACAAAAAAATGTTAAGATTCGGGATCTCATTATTAATTTATTAAAATTTGAAGATTGTAAACATTAACTTCATTTTATCTTCATGAGACACCATTTATATTCTTTTTAACCTTTGTAAAGATTGTAGATGTTAACTTCGTTACAAAACATATTAAGACTCTGGATTTTCATTATTAATTTATTAAAAATTTGAAGATTGTAAACATTAACTTCATTTTATCAAAGTTAAAAAGAATATAATGTGATCTAAAAAATATAATTGTTGTTTTATGAAATGTGATCCACTTTGATAAAATGAATATAAATAGTATCTTTTGAAATGTGATCTAAAGAATATAATTGTTATCTTATGAAATGTGATCCACAACATTGATGAAAAATATGACACAATCAAATCCAACATTATTTCAGAATAAAATGGCAAATATAATTATAAATGTAAACTTAGCACATAACATAACAAGTGTGCATTAAATAAGCTATTCCAAAAGTAAACGCCGGTGAAACCATATGAGGCTTGAAACGGCCACTGGATTCTTTTAATGGAATCAACTCAAATATACACATTAATTAAGCCACAAATCAGAGGTAACAAATGTTTATCTACAGCAACAAACGCGCTTTAATTTTTTTCCTCTAATTCTCTATATAATATTCACTTGGTCTTAGAGCTATTGCAGCCATTAATTAATGACAAAGTGGGTCATCATAAGTCTAATCCTAGCCTTTAATCAGACGGAACGCCCCGCTGTAAACCGCCATTTTCTCCGCTGTATCTGCTCTCGCAACAGGCGCCGTGCTTCACTGGTAAACCCACGTGGCAGAATACTTTACCAGTCGAATACATCTGTTTGGAATCAATGGGTACTTCTCTATTGGTTTTATTATCAGTGGGTGGGGAAGAAGAAGGTAAACTAATAGACAAATCCAGATTAATGTCTGGCCGCTCTTCGCTTTTGCTGCCTGCATCTGAAGCCACGCGTTCAAAACAGCTCGTCACTTCCGAGTGGTCATATTGGAAGAAATCTGCCATATGAATTTCATGCTTCACTGAACGACTGTTGCTGCTGCTGCTCTTGTTATTCAAGGAATTCATAGGGCGGTGAGATGTTGGATCGATTCCCCGGCTGAACAATTTTCTCTTTATGTGGGTGTTCCAGTAGTTCTTTATTTCATTGTCCGTTCGCCCAGGCAGTCTCCCTGCTATCAGAGACCATCTGCACACCCATTCCCACATACTCAATGCACAGTAAATCAAATTTTAATTCAGATATTCACACAAACCATTAAAAAAATCATTGAATTGCAATCAGATTTAAGAGATCATCTGTATCGTCATTCTTATAAATTCAATATTATTCACATTGTCTGTGTATTTTTTTTAATCGACGTTTCAGATCATATTCAACGATCATTTCTGAAATCAACTGTGTATGATTTTGAATGGACGTTTCAGAATCACATTCAATTATCCTTTCTCTAGATCAATGAAAGTGATCCAAAATATCAAACAATCTTTTGAAGACTACCGAAAAACTAATACTAATAAAATTTTAAATCACAAAATCACAGAAATTATAAGAAAAGGTCGGTGAATTGCACCAGGATTCAATAGACTGATCAGATCTTTAAACTTAAATTTAAACCGATTTTAAATATAACTAGCTATAGCACTGATCTGTGCCAAGCTGAGACTGACAGGCTATATATAAAGAACAAGGATCTTTCTATATTCAGTACGAAAAAAAAAATCAAAATATTTCTTCATATAGCCTTGTAGTAGTATGCCTGGGTTGGAAAATTGAAATTTATAAAAGGAATTTCAAAATTGAGTTCTGATAGAAAAAAAATTGAAGATGAATATTGAAACAAAAAACTCTTTGAAGTTTCACAAAACTAAAAATTCTCTATTCATTCAACATAACTATACATCTACCAACAGAGAACTGTTATTTACTCTTTATGATCCAATAAAACCTGCAGCAAATCTCATAATATACTAACATTTAAATATAAAAATACTCTATAATAACATATAAAACTAATGAATTAGATATGTAATAAACTTTTATTAAATTGACGTGTCCAATAGTTTCAAACTTCATACTTGTTTCCCAGGAGGGCATGGAGTTTTATGATGAGTTCGTCTTCTTCATCAGAAAAGTTTCCCCGCTTGAGATCAGGGCGCAAATAATTAATCCACCTTAGCCTGCAGCTCTTCCCACATCTAAGCAGGCCTGGAAAAGCACAACCATTTCAATCATAAGTATGGAGAAGAAACAGATAAATTATCATTAAAACACAAAAAAAATCTATGATAATAGTTTGAAATGTTTCAGGAAAGTTTCATAATTCATCATAATAGTTTAGAATGTTTCTGAATAAATTTTTTTCCATTGATATTTTATGAAAAAATCACACAACCAAATTCAACCTTTTTTTATCGATCTCTCATGAAAAATTGACGCAACCAAATTCAACCTTTTTCCATCGATCTTTTATGAAAAACTCACACAACCAAATCAAACCTTTTTTCATTGATCGTTTATGAAAAAATCACACAACCAAATCCAACTTTTATCCATCGATCTCACACAACCAAATCCAAAAACATTTCAAGATAAAAATACGAGTTTTCTCAAGATAAAAATGTAAGTTTTCTCAGGACAGAAACAAATAAGATGTGGGTATTGTTACAACTGGCATGAATAATAATTACAGACCTGCAGCCTTGGGGAGGGACCTCCAGCAGCCTTCACCATGGGCTTGAATGTGGGCAATAAGCCTGTCATCTTCTTCTTTAGTCCATGCCCCTTTATTTGTATGTGCCTTTTCACAGCAGGGAGATCTTCCCATCTTCAATGATTATAATTTTTACGAGTCAGAGAAGGTGAGTAGTGAGAAACGAGGGGATGGAGCAGAAGATTCACGGTTGCAACCAGATCCTGTTTGGAGGAAGGAGTATAAAGGGAAGTATATATGCAGTTATGGAAAGTTGTTAGTAGGTATATGATTTAATATATGTCTCATGTATATTTGACCGAGTTGGTGAGAAAAGGCATTGGAGTGACTGGTGGTTCAATGCTAGTTGATAAGGTAGGTTTTGTTTAGTTTGCTGCCGCGTCCCACAAGCTGTGGCTTATCGCATGCACCGAAAAGACGAGACCTTTATCAATGCAGAGACCTAATCATGGGTTTGCTTATTAGTTTCAACTGTATTTTTTAAAGACAACCGGTACGTCTTACTCCTTGACAACGAAACATTTCAACTTTTTTATAAAAAAGTTGCAGAAGATTGTTTTTGGGGGGAGTTTTGATGCGTTTACACCCAGTTATTTCTTTTTGTTTTTAAAAAATAAAAAAGTAAGTTGTTGAAAATAATTGGATTATATAAATAATGTATACGACAAGTCAATTATAAGGTGAGAAGATTCATTTTTTTAAATATTGATTTGTGTTCATATAATTTGAATGTCTATGTCATTGTTCGTTTAATTTTGTATTTATTTGAAGAAAATGGTTTGGTAGATATTTATGTTGATAAATGGTGCAATTTTGTGTGGTGTTGAGTTTTTTTTTTTTTATCTTCTGTTTATTTGTAAACATACAAGTCTATACATTTATTGTATCATTGCATCTATAGCATTCACTTGCGCACCTAATTTGATATAGTCACTAGCCTCTTAAATCTAACCATTTCATAGTGTTGGATTGACCTATAGTTATGGACTTGACCCTTTCATTCTAAAGTTCAAATTTTAATTTTAGCTAAGTAAACCCCTTTATTTTCCTACCTTATGTGGATTAAACACATTTTTTATGAAATTTGACAGTGTGTACTTGTATTTAAAGACATTTAATCACCTTCATTGTTTTTGGAGGAGTTTTGATACATTTTCATCAAGTTATTTCTTTCCCTTTGGTTAAAAAAGTCTAATGAAAATAATTGGATTACATAGATAGTTTATTTTGTTTATTATTGATGACTAGATTGCAAGGTAAGAAGATTCTCAAAATAATTATATTTTTTTTTTTGTTACAACAGGGTGTCCCCGCGGCCACCCGCCCAACGTCACCTAGAGGCGAGCGGGGGGGGCGAGACTAGTCCCTGCGAGTGTTTGCAGCACCGGCCACCACAACCACCAGGTAAGTACCGAGAGTGGAATTGAACCCGAGACCATGAGGAGCCATCCCACAGCCTCAAGCCAATCCCGCTACCCGAGCCAGCTCAAAATAATTATATTTTTATGTGATGTTTTTTTAATATTTATTTATATTGGTAAAATTTATAGATTCATGGCTATTGGCAACCAAATGTTGGCAAGAAAAAAGGGGATCATAAATCGAATTTCTGAGCCCCAAAATATTGCATGTTGTATTTATACTCCAATTTGACTATAGCAAGAGAATGACTAGAGGGTTTGTGGTGTGATATATTATGATGTGATACTTTTTAGTCACATAGCTAAGACTACATCATATAGAATTCAAAAATTCATTGCAAGTATCAAAACCATACACTTAGTTTATATATAATTATCACTGTATATAATATGTTCAAATATATAGTCTTCTACTCTTCTTACAATCCTTAATTACTTTTTACATACTACCTACTTACTTCTATCATAGTTTCCTATGCGTATATGTACAATAGGGATGTGCCCCTTACAAAAGATGTATTTTTCCTACTTGGCCTTATCCTCCACATTCATTTTGCAGTCAAGTGTGGTGGGTTTTGGATGTTGTTGTGTATATTCTTTGTCCTCTACCAACAACATTCACCTATGTTCTTACCTCTGTTTATTCATCAACTACTTAAATATAACCATTTCATAGTGTGGGATTGGACCTATGATTGTGGACTCGATCCTTTCATTCCAAAATTTAATTTTAAATTTAGCCAACTAGACCTCTTTATTTTCCTTCCTTCAGTTGACTAAACACATGTTTTATGAATTTTGATAAAGGCATTTAATTACATTCATTTATCATACTCACAAATAAAAGCACCCTCTCTCATTCTAGAGCAATAAAGGAACAATCAATAGTGAAACATTTGGATTTCTTGCATTAAAAAGACTAATGAATTTGTATATACCTTTTTAGTACCCTTGTTTACAATCTTTCAATCTTTAAAATAATTTTAGGACTCAGTTGAAATAAGAGAGCTTATCTCCATTTGAAAAAAAAAAAACAACCCTTTTAAGGTATTTCTAACTATCACTAAACCTTAGATCAATAGGAGTAGAGAAAATTAAGGCTTATTAGGAAAATGATAAAGCATAACTATAGACTAAACAAGGTCAAATTTGAAGGATTTAAATGAGTCGAGGTGGTATTGTTACTTTGAATTAGGTATTCAAACTTGATCCCAAGCCATAAAGATGCTCAATGAAGAGATCAAAGTAATCATCTCATAGAGAGAGATCACATTTTTAGGGTAGTAACACATAGAATTCTAGTATTGATCAAGTGTCATTAATTCTTCAATTATCAAGTTATCAACCACTAACTATTATTTATTAATATAATTTAATTTATGTTGGGGTGTATACATTTGATTGGATTAGCCTATGATATCCCTAAGAAAACTATATTTTTCATTTCATTTTTGTGAAATTGATTGATTTGACATGACCTATACATATACATACTTTTATATATTTTCTTTTGTTAGAAAACCAAGATCTGATTGCAAACCAAAATAGACCTTCCACAGAAGAGGAAAACGAAAAAGCAGAAGCTTTGCATAAAAACATGCAATTTGATATATTCGAAAAGACCAATAATTACAAGAGATAACTTGCTTTATAAAAGCAAAGATGTGAAAACCTAATCTTATCTTGAGCAACAAGATAGCTCAAAAGATAAAGATAAGATCCTAAAACTTAGGAATTAAATATTCCTAAGTAAACTTATGCAAATGTGTAATTAATAATTAATTACACCAACACCCCCCCATAAGTGCAACTTAGGGAGAAGCAGATTATTATGCAAATATGAGTCCCGACAACAAGGCCTAATCAGGTACTCATGTACAAATGAAAAGAGAGAGAAAACCCAATGGGAAAAACCCCCCCTTCAGAGAGATGAACTGCTGCGAAGAAGCACTGGAAGAACTCTAATGAAGCAACACTAGAACCCCAAATCCAACAAGCAAGGAAAGATAGTTTTGTTTGCAAAATACCAATCGGAATCACAAATGCAACATCAGACCCGATGCCAAGGAACAATGGAAACTCACATACTGGATCAACCCTAGGATCTGTAAGCAATAGTAGATGAAAGATGAATGGACCCATAATGATGAAAAATATGGAAGTTGTGTCTCATGAAGCCAATGCCAAACTGAAACTAAAACTGCTCATAGGACGAGTACCATCAAGATTCTGGAACATTAACCATAAAAACATGGCCCTCAAATGAGAAAGATCTGAACCAATGTGGATCAAGAACTGTAAAATCCCAATGTGAAGTGTGAACCAAAGCAAACCAACAATGTGTCCAACTAAGCAAGAAAGAAGCTAGAAGGAGACAACAGGAAACTAGACAAACTCATGCGAGTTGTCACCAAAATGAAATATGGATGCAAGAACCCCCCTTAATGGAACTTTATATCAGTTCTTTATTACAATACCCAATGATTGCATAAGGAGATGATGCAAAATTACAGAAACATAATAAAAAAATGCAAACCTAGCACACGAAACAAAAATGAATGCATGCCTAAAATAAGTTACACTTTTTCTGGAAATGACCTCAGATCTGCATAGAGGCTGAAACAGCTTTCCGACACCATAAAAATTGCGAAAATATGGATAAGTGAGTGAAAAGATATGCGTCACGGAGTGAAAAAAGAAACATCTAACTTCTGAGGCTGAAAAAAGCATCAAAAAAGAAAAACCAGAAAATGACACCTACACCAGTAAGTAGAGCGTCAAAATAGCTTTCTGACGATATCTTGTTTGTAAAAAAATACCTTCGTATGTGAAAGTTATGCTCATTTCCACGAAACTGCTCCAAATCTGCCCAAGTAGACCTCCAGGAGCCCTCAAGGGCTAAAAAATAAAGCCCCTGGTCACCTAGGCGGTGGAGCCCTCGGTCATCCATATGACTGGGGTGGGGGCTAGAACTCTGGCTGGGGGCTAGGCGCATAGCACCTGGCCCCCCATATGGTCAACAGCTACGAGTTAAGCCCGCGGGGGCTTAAGAAGAGGAGGCGGCGCATTGGTGGCGCTTGCAGGCGGTGGTGCAATAGCAGTGGTGGTCGGGTGGCCGCTGGGCGGTGGTGGCCATTTGTTTTGACCGCACAAACAATACGCAAAAAAAATAATTTTTTTAATAGTTTTTAGAATTTTTCTCGTACTGCGTGCATCGTAATGCGTGCTTGGGGGCCATATGGCCCTCAGGTAAAGTTTTTTTGCCTCTCTCAGATGATTTTTCCCAAACTAGACAAATTTTATATGGAAATAGGGGTTTTTGGGTGCTACAAATCCAACGGCGAGGTCTGTTTGGGCCCAAAGTGCTCCAAAAATCAGGCGACCCCCAGATCTATTAGAAAAATCATCGATCTTACAACCCTCACAGATCTGGCAAATGGTGATGAAAATCAATGAAATAAAAGTCATTTCTAACTTTTTCCAGCACTCTGAATCTAACGGAAAAACCCCGATCTGATCCAAGATGCTCTAGAAATATGCTCAAGGAAAGAAACCCTCGAGGGACTCTGAACGAGCTCTGCAACGAAATCCTCCAAAAAGGCTGAGAAGGGGCTGCGAATTGAGGCTCTAATACCATGTTAGAAAACCAAGATCTGATTGCAAACCAGAATAGACCTTCCACAGAAGAGGAAAACGAAAAAGCGGAAGCTTTGCATAAAAACATGCAATTTGATATATTCGAAAAGACCAATAATTACAAGAGATAATTTGCTTTATAAAAGCAAAGATGTGAAAACCTAATCTTATCTTGAGCAACAAGATAGCTCAAAAGATAAAGATAAGATCCTAAAACTTAGGAATTAAATATGCCTAAGCAAACTTATGCAAATGTGCAATTAATAATTAATTACACCAACATCTTTATCATTGCTTTTATCACATTCACCTATGCACCTACCTCCATATAGTCATTATACACTTAAATCTAACCATTTCATAGTTTTGGATAGAACTTCCAATTGTGGACTTGAACTTTTCATTACAAAATTCAAAATTTAAATCTGGGCAGGTGCAAAAATATGGGGGGCCAAAACATAGCCAACTTTTTGAATTTTTTTATAAAATCCATAATGCGAGTGTGTTATAACATGCTCATGCTATGGATTGAAGTGACTGAGCCTTACAAAGTAAAGAGGAAGATGTGATTCAATTTCCTTCTACACTTGAGAAAGTTGAATCGAGGGCCATAGATAGACAAGAAGTTGAGGAGAGCACATATAGCTCTGAATCTTCAAAAGAGGAGGAAGAACCTTCAACTTAGCTTGTTTGTAGGTCTACAAGACATAGAGAACCACCTGAAATGCATTCACTTGATGATTGGAGATGCATTTTTTCTTTGAATACTAACATGCATGAACCCAGATTAGTAGAAGAGGCATTAGGCATGAATGATGTTGAATCCTGAAAGATTGTTATGGATGAAGAAATGAAAGCTATGAAAAAGAATGACACATGGGATCTTGTACCATTTCTTGAAGGAAGAAAACTTGTTGGTTGCAAATGGGTGTTCAAGAAAATCATTGGTTTAAATGGAGGTATTGAGAAGTATAAAGCAAGGTTGGTTACAAAATGTTACTCTCAAGTTGAGGGTGTTGATTATGGTGAGATATTTTCTCTTGTTACAAAAATGACATCCATTAGATTTTTTCTTTCTATTGTTGTTGCTTATAATTTAGAGGTTGAGACAATGGATGTAAAAACTACTTTCCTTCGTGGTGACTTGGAGGAGGATATTTATATGACACAAATAGAGCACTACATGGTGAAAGGTAAAAGTAAATTGGTTTGCAAATTGAAGAAATCTTTGTATAGCCTAAAACAAAATCCTAGGATGTGGTACCAAAAATTTGATACATATGTGTTGAGTTTTGGATTTGAGTGTTCTATATCAGATCATTGTGTTTATTACAAAACATATATCATTTCCTATTTATTGCATTATATGTTGATGATATGTTATTTATTGGTAAAGGGAAATATATGATTTCAGAACTAAAATCTCAACTTGCTACTAAATTTGAAATGCTTTTTGGTGCAGCTAGGCACATTCTTGGGATAGAATTTAAAAGAGATAAAGTGAATAAAAAGCTATGGCTTGTCCAAAGTAAGTATGTCAATTCAATTTTACAGAGGTTTGATATGCAAGATTGTAGACCATTGTGTGTACTTGTTTTAGTTGGAAAAAAATTATCTATTTTAGATTTTCTAGCATTCCCATCAAAGATAGAAGACATGAGCAGACTGTCTTACCAGGGTGCAGTTAGAAGTTTGATGTATGCTATGGTTTGTACTAGACTAGACATTTCCCAAGCAATGGGATTTCTTTCTAGATATATGTCTAATCTTAGTTTAAATTACATTGGGATGTAGTTAAAAGAGTCTTCATATATTTGCATGATACCTCAGAGTATTCCTTGTGTTATCATAGTAATTTGATTGAAGATGATATTTCCCTTGATTTTCATGACTGGGTGGGCGATGTTGATAGCAGATGATCCACCAGTGCTTATGTGTTTACTTTATTTGGTGGTGCAATTAGTTGGATGAGTAAGCGACGGGATGTAGTTTCTTTGTCCAATTTTGAAGTTGAGTATATATCTACTCATTTTTGCAAAGAAGCCATTTGGATCAAGAGATTGTGTTCAGATATTGGAACAAAACAAGGTGCATTAAGAATTTATTATGACATTTAGAGTGTAATATGTCTAGCTAAGAACTCAACATTTCATGCTAGGGCCAAGTACATTGATGTACAATGTCATTTTGTTAGAGATATGGTCAAGATGGCAAGGTGAAGTTAGTTAAGGTAGAGACTTTGATGAATGTTTATGATTCTTTAACTAATCTTGTGAGCACAGAGAATTTAAAATGGTGTTAAGAGACTATGATCCTTTTGACCCCTAGCAATTAAGAGATGATGTTTATACTCCCTCATGTTGCTCTTGCAAGGTGTTCAACAAGTGGGAGGTTTCTTGGGAAAATGTGTCTCATCCTTGCAATCACATAATGTTTACTATTGATAAGTAAGTGTGGGGCGTGTAGGGGGTACCCCCTTGGATGGGTCTAGGGGGATCATCCCCCTGGTGGGGGGTTTGGGGGCCATACACTCTTGTGGGAGTTTAGAGGAAACACCCACGAAAGCCAAATTCTATGGATAAATTTTATTATTGTAAATCTAGATTGTTCATCATTAGGTCTCAGATCTGATGGTTGATGTTTTGTGGCTTGACTTGCTCTAGAAGGAAACCCTATTTTATGAGGGTGTTGTATTACAACTGTGTATTGTGATGTATTCTAAGAGTTTGATAACATTTTTGTTGCCTCTAGATCTCTAGTTGGTGATACTCCTATGAGAAGCTTGCTTTGCAAGTATATTATAATCTTTGTGATTTTTTAATATATTGGGCAACTTTTGGAGTGTGGGGATTTTCTCCCAAAAGGGTTTCCCCACGTAAATCACTATGTTGTGGTATGCATGATATTTATGTTTATTTTTGTTTAAGTTTCTATAACTGTTATAAAGATCTATAAATTTTTGCATTATACTTCTCACAATATTAGTGTAGGAAGTTATTTCACTGCATTAGCTTCCTTACACTAGCAAGGCTAGAGACCATATGGCAAGAAGATAATCCTATGGCTGCTACAAACCATGTTGTAGGATAGTCACAAAAAATAAAATACAAGTATAGTTAGGTTTTCCCCAAGCTAGATTATGAGACATAAGACATCAAGACATATCTTTTTAAAATCGTTTTGAAACATTTTGAAAATTAAGCAAATATGATAGCCCCCCTTAGAATGATGTGTTTTATGTAGAGGAGCACATGCCATTCTAAGGAGAAGAGAAAGATAAGAGATGTTGGAGCATGAGATACATAGCAAAATGTATTCATGGAACTTTGTCACGCAAGGGACAACACATAGAAACCACAACATCACGAAAGAGAAAAGTAGAGATGAAAAAATCAAGATCATAGGAAGATCCAATTATTTGGAGTCATAACTACTCATAGACATAGATAAATAAGTATAATTAATATGTATGAACTATCATCACCCCCAAAAAATGGAGCGAAATGAGAAGAAAAGAACATGAAGACAAAATGAAAAATAAAATTTGGGTCAACATGGAAGAGGCCTAAAAGCCCCAATGCTTTGCATCATTCTCAGCGTGAAAAAGCAAAGTTTATGACATATAGAAGAATGATGATACAAATAGAAGAAGTGTACGATATATTTTCTCTCCTATATGGAAAAGAACCTAAAAAGGTAGGAAAGGTCCTCCAAGCAAGAGCAAAAACAAGCATGGGAGAACACAAACAAACACACAAAAATAATCTAAAGATGAAGAAGAGGAACTGCTCTAGTCTAACACCTCTAGTAGATCATCTTTCTTACAATATAGATCATCATAAGAGGAGGGAAGATGAGCCTATAGGGGGGATAGCTAGGGTGGTTCTAGCCAACTTGCCTATGGCAAGAGCCAAGGAAGAAGCCACTTCAAGGTCTTTTGCATTGAGCTCGTGTGAGATGAGAGTCATCGATCTAGCAAAGATCAATGACAAAGTTAGAATATCCTCCAGTGTGTCAAACATGCACTTCTCAGGAGTGAAATGTCGAGATTGGACAAGAGAAGGATGAGAAAAGCAAGAGCCACTATTGACCTCGAGAAGAGGGGTAGTGACAATCTCAGGGGAGGTGGGTGTTGTCTCTTTCATGAGGATGACACAAGCCAATGTGGAACAAGACTAAAAAGGTGAAGACATTTTTTTTGGCCATCACTTGAAGTGAGGTCTCTCTACAACTTATGCTTCAATAGAGAATGTGGAATCCTCGTGGTAGAAGTGGAAGAGGGAGAAGGAGATGAAGCCATGAAGGACACCACCTTGGTAAAAGGCATGTCAATGGGATGTGGAAAAGGAGGAAGATGAGGAAGAGAGGTGATAAGGTGTGGCTCCATAGAAGGAGTGATGAACACTTGCACCCTTCTTGGTGAGGTTCACTAGGACCCACTAACAATGTTGGGAGAAGCATGTAGGTGATGGGAACTAAAGTAGAAGGAGAAGTAGAGACTAGAGTAGCATAAAAAGAAAGAGAAGGCTCCTCTTTGGTCTTCTCTGAAGCTTCATGGTCCTTAGCCAAGGCATTTATATGGTGCTTATGCTCTCGTGCAAGCCGATTACAATGACTATGGGCATTAGAAGGTGAAACTTGAGAAGAGGTTCGGGGATCTTGTTTTACTAGAGGAGTAGCCTTCATAGTCGTTGTCAGTGGAAGAGTAAGCTCTTGAGGAGGAACAAGAGGAGGAGGCACAAATACAAGAAGAGAGATGGGAATATCGACGATGGGCCCCTTTCCTTTGTCTACCTTGGGGGAAGGTGGAGGAGTAGGGGATAAGACAAAGGAACATCTCCATGAGAATGCTTCCCTTAGTCATATAGGGTGGGTCAAGGACAATGGACAAAATCAGGAGCTAGAAGACCTAAGGCTTCAACTTCCACAATGTGAGCACCTTTCCTTTTCTTATGTCAGGAATAGTAGAAGGAATGAAGGACACCACTAGAGGTCGAGAAGTAGCAAAAGAAGATGTAGAAGAAGTAGAAGGAGAAAGCCTAATGGCATGAGCTTGCTTGTCCTTACCATTTAGAGGGGTAGATGATGAAGCACATTGTTGTGGGCCCACAAAGGGGCCTTCAAAGAAATAGCCTGATCAAAAGGAGGAAAACCACTTTTAGGCATTGAGCCCCCAGTCTTATACTTGAAATAAGTTTTGTATAATAGGTCTCCTATGGGTGGCAAAGGTACAACTAGGGTGGAACAAAAGTGATCCAAGGAGAAGCCCCCGCGTGACACTAGTGGTTTGTATCTAGTATCTTGGATAGTGTACATGGTACCCTCATGGGGAAACTTCAATCATTTATGGGTAACCAAGGAAAGTTCACATTCATAAAGACTAGCCATGGGAGGCCTAGTATAACTATGAAGAGGTCAAAATCAAATATCACAATAAATGGAACTTCCAAAGTTGTAGGTCTAACCAAGACCAACAGAGAATTAGAAGCAATAGGCACAACATAAAGTCCATCATGCATACAAAGTGTGGTCTGTGATTCCTCGTATTTATCCTTATGAAAATTGTTTATAAAAAATGATCTCTTCTGTGATAATATTGACCTAAGTCATGGGGTCAACAATAACACCAATGGTGACATTATCATTGACACGGGCGAGGATATACAATGGAGAGGGCTCTTTGTTTAGAGGCAAGTTAGGTGAGGTGAATGTAATATCATTTGTTGCATCCACATGGCTCAGAGGAGGAACATGGGTAAATGAAATCACATTCACATACTCAGATGGATTTATATCATAAGAAGAAGAACTAGGGGTGAAAAGATTGGTAGAATGGGATAGAAAGGGATCTATATAGTTGGTTGTTAGGCTTCACTATAGATTTATTAGAGTTCTTTTTAACATCAATCCAAATGATACCATTGTCGATATGGTATTGTATGACATGGAAAAGATGCACACATCACTTAGTATCATGAATCAAGACTCAATGGTATTGGTAGAACTTCTATGAATCATACCACTAGGGATAAGGCTCAAAAAGTGGTCTAACCTCTGGGAGAGATATTACACCATATTTTAATAATTTTTGTAGGACATTTTTATAAGATTAAGATAATTTTTTAAATATTCTATTATTACTTGCATAACTTTTATCAGTAGGAATAAACACCATGTTCACTACTGCTTTATTTTTCCTTGACTCACCAAAGATAAACACAACTAATCAACCATCCTAACGAGAGGATGAAGAAGAATCCTCATATTGGGAAACCATTTTTTGTTACTCACACAAAGAAACACATAGGTGAGCGAAAGAGGGATATTTCATCAAAATAAATTTATCTTGCAATGCCAACAACAAATTCTCGATGAACACTCATTATACGTCAGAATTAGGTAGGGAATAGGAGATCTGAGAAAAGAGGGCTTGGTAACTAGTGATGAAATTAGCCACCTTCAACGAGATCAATAATTTAAGAGATCTTCTATCTAATTTTAGATTGGAATTATTGGAGGAACTATTTCACAAGATGGTCAAAGGAAAATATAGAATTATCGAGAGAGCAATACCAGTTCAAAGCAGCATCCTTGAGAGACACATGGAAATATTTTTGCTAGTAGAGCATCATGATGGAAGAAATTAGTACACATGGAATTAAAGGATGAGAATGCATATGTGGATCTCCTCTACCACTATACTTTTCAAATTTAGGAATCTCCATCCCTTGAGGTATGGGGGTATTCAAGATAGAAAAAGACAAGGGACTATAGTGGAAATAAGGTTAGAACATAGGATAAGAAGAAGAACTAGCCAAATTTTCCAACTGAGATTGCATCCACCCCATGTTCTACAATAGAGCATTGAGGACATGATTTATGGACAAAGTATGACTAGTTGAAGCACTAGCACTAGAGGTAGAGACATTTTGAGTCCCAAATGAAATATTAAAACCTAGAGGAAGGGTGATGTCACAATAGTGGTTTACAATTCCTGAGAGGAATGGATTTTAGCTGAAATCACATATTTTTAGAAAATATAATGATTTAAGCCTTAAAAAGTTCCATTTTAAGAATTCCAATTGAAGAGCGTTTGATCAAATCACCTTAGATCAAACCCCCTTGGATAGAACCTCGCTAGTTTTAAACCATACCTATAAATGCGTCTCCTTTACACCTATCAAAATGCTGATAAAAAATCACTTTTGATTTAGCTTTTGGGGGATCAAATGAATTCATTTAAAATTTATTTCAAATGATTATGGTATTCCTCATAACAAGCTATCCAATGAATATAATTTTAATATGTTTTGGTTTTGTTATGTATTTGTTTTTTAAGTTTTATTAAACATAGGTTTTTCATCGAAAATGAATTCTTTGTTCTTCACATGTGGAAAAATAGAAGATTATCAAAAATTGAAAATAAGAGTGCACCAGATATTGAAGTCCTTGATCCAACAAAAATAAAATTAAATTTTTTGATATATACAAAAAAAGTTACTGTTATATCTGGCTGGTTAATTGTAATTCATTTGACTTTGAAACTTGATTAAGGAAAAATATTCAATAAAAGATATCTAAAGTGGAAGCACTAGATATCAGAGTTACAAATCTAAATTTTAAAGAATTAGAATTTTATCCTTCATGGAAAAAAAGTTATGCGTTATACGATGTGTGTCACTTTTTAAAAATGTTGTTTTCTGAAAAAAATCAATTTTCGTAGGAGATGGAAAAAGAAGTGCAATTTGATTCCAAAATTTTTGAAAAAAATATTTTTATAATCTACAAACAAAATTTGATGAGACTATAGTTTGCACCATCTTCAAATTCCTCACGGTTTAGCCGCTATAGGTGCTCGAATGTGAAGATTTAGTTAAAAATAATAATTTCAGTGTCCAGTTTGGCCAAAAATTGTAAACCACTATTATGGGATCACCCAGAATCTAATTTACTTTAATCATTGGAATCTCCTTAGGTGTGGTAGTGGTATTATTTGTAGTAGTATTGACAAAATGACTTGTGTTGACCATGTGAATAGACACTCCAAGCATCAGAATATTGAATTGGCAACCAATGATCTCCAATTGAATATCTTGGGGATTTCCAAGATAGATGTGTAAGACAAGACATGGATCTCCACAATATTCCATGAAGTAGCTCCTAACCTCTTTAATCAATAATTAATGAATTCTTTAAGCCACTAATGATAGAAGCTACTTGAGCATAAGAATCTTCTTTCCCTGGGAACTTTGTGAGCTCTTCGAGTAACTTTAAAAGAGTTATTTTTCTCTTCAGGAACCATGAGAGTAGCTTCCTCATCTAAGATTAAGGGTTTGAAGGAGAGGCTAGATGGGTATGAGTTTTAGTTCCAAGGCGAGGAGGGGAGAATCTAATAGGGAGTCCCATAAAATACTCCTCAAAATCTAGACCCAAACAAGGAGGACTAAACCTTCTAGACCTCATATCAATGTTGAAATATTTCCTTCTTACTACATGCCTAGAGGTAGTAGATTGGGTTTTTAATCTCATAATAGCATCATAACGCGCTATCTAGTACATGTCTTGACAAGAGAAGAAAAATTTCAACACAAAGACAAGAGGAAAGAAAGGTTCTGTCAGGTTCACCATAATGTAGAGGAGATTCACTACTCCTGTGTCGCTAGGATAGGGAAGAGCCTATAGGGAGTGAATTATCCTCAACTACCTCAAGGAATAAGCTCAAGTGACAAAGACGGGTGAAGGGGAGTTTTTCTGCAATGTTTTATGTTTTATGACTGTTTATGGGAAAAGGACTTCACAAGCTAAAAGATCAAGCTCCAAAGGTCTTGGGGACTAACTAGCTAGCTCTCAGATAGAGGATGACAATACAATGAATGGGCGTCCCCACAACACACTGTGGTCTTGTATGAACCGGAAATAGAGAAAGTCTCTAGAAACTCATAAGGCATGTTAACTACTCAAAAATTGAAGTTTGACTATTTGACTAAACTAATAGAATGTTGGAAATAAATAAATTACAATAAGAAGAATAGTAAATAAACTATTGAGATGAGATAATGAGAGATGAGAGAAAGGAGGAAACTCACAAAAGGTCCAACACTATGAAGCCTCCTGCAAAGCTCCACACATAGCCAAGAAGAAAAATAGATAAATAAATACACGATTGACAATATAGAATGACAAGATATATGAAGGAGACACATTAGGTATCAATATGCTATCAAATACATATGATAATACCAATAATAAAGTGTTTACCCTCCCTTGAATGAGGTTGAGAAGCTAAAAGAGAGTGCAACACTTGAGAGAGCTTGAGACAAAGACGTAGGAGCCACGAATGTGCAAGAAACTTTAGTGAGAAAAAGGAGGAGAATGAAATATTGAGAGAATGTGAGATAGAATAAGCTAGATTGAGAGATTGATTGAATAGAGGGAAGGATGAGAGTTTAAATGAAGAAATGCATGCAAGAAGGCCATTTTCAAGTGTTTCTACGACTACAAAGACATTACACTTTGCAAGTAGGTGGAAATGTAATGTCCTAATAGCCAAAAGATCAAGAATCTTGTCAAGACATTCAAGTGGTGCACATACATTTGTATGTCATGGTACTGTACCTGACGAAAATTTCTTCGATGACCAAATGCAACAAGGTCAAGGACAAAAATGGAGGAAATAAAAAAGGGGATTCATATTATCATCTTTATTAGGCTAAAGTGAAGGTTATGTAATGTGAAATTATATTAGGGTGCAATTTTACAATATTACAATTGGATATTTGAACTTATTTATTATCATTGTCCTTAGCTAACTAAACACATGTGTTATGAAATTTCATTCTATGTATTATTGTTTAAAGGTATTTAATTGCATTGTTTTATTATCCTCACACATCAAATCACTATCTCTAGTTTGGAGCATTAAAGGAGTAATCAATGGTAAAAGAAATAGATTGTTCACTAAAAGGAATAGTTAATCTAGATACACCATCTTAGGGCCTTGTCTAATTTTCTTTAAAACTAAGTACTCATTTCTAGGGGTTGACCTAGTAGAAATCATAGTATTATAATGAAACAATGACTCTTCCAAGGTATTTCCAAATATCACTAGCCCTAAAATCACCAAAAGAATTGAAACAAATAAAAGCATATAAATTAGGTGAATGATATAGTAGAACTACACATAGATCAAGGAAAAATATAGAGGAGAAAGATGAGTCTATATTCTTGGATCTAATTTAGGTGTCTAAAATTTAACCCAAACCATATAGATGATTAGTGAGAGTCCAAAGCATTCATATACCAAGGAGGCCACATTTTCAAGGAAACATAATATATCAAGTTGCCATATTTTCCTTGTTTACTCCTAAAATAGAAAGCAAACTTTTCTAAGTTATCACACTTTTCTAAGCTATCAAACACTAGTTGTTATGTATTGACCAAGGTTAATTTATGTCAAGGTGTATACATTTTATTGGAGTATCCTACGTTAACTCCAAGGAAACCATATTTTTCGTTTGAATATTAAAGTAGTGAAAAATAAATAGAATAGTTATACATTAGTCTAGCTTAATGTAACATAGTTTATTTGTAGGATTTCATCCACTCAATAGTAATTTTGTTAAATATAAACTAACAGTTTAGAGGATGAAACTTCAAATTTGTGTCACACTTTACAAAGGAAATGACCAACACTGATCTAAATTTTAACTTGAATCACTAGATTTTAGTAGCATATGTATTTAAAATTTTGAAATGATGTGAATTGATGAAATGCAGATTTTTTTGTGTATTTTATATTTTTATAAAACTTAAAACATTATTTGAATGTAGTTTTTTTATAAAATTGACACTATAACTTAGTTTTCGATAAATACTAAAAAATGAGATCTAGTAGGACATCACTCTTTATATATAGTGATTTTTTTCCTTCAATTTTTTTATATTTATAATTTAAAAATTTAGTGTATTGATTAAATTTTCCCCATTTCAATTAATACTTTTTAAATAAACCTTAAATTTTGCATGTATTCATAACATAATTGTTTCAACAAGACCTTAATTTTTCTTAACTATTTATTCAAAATGAAAACAAAATATATCATCTCAACATGGAATCTCTTCTCTAGTTCATCATTTTAAATAAAATAAAATTTAGTATTTTTCCTAACAAGATAGTCAACCTTATATTTTGTTGTTGATGAACTACTTTTAGTAAAAATAAAAAGAAAAATATAAAAATTAATTAAAATATTAAAAAAACATTATTTGTAGAAGCTTTAGTTATAGATATATAAAAGGGTATTTTTATATAAAAAAAATATTATTTGCATGATTAGGAGTTGTGAAAGCATCGATTTTTTTAAATAATTTTATAATTTAATAAATTGATACCAAAGTGATGCTACATATACATATGTAATGGAAACTTCCAATTGAAAAAGTTGTGTCCTAGTTCTAATTTAAAGTTACAATGAATCCAACTAGACCATATGTTTGATCAAAATTGACTTTCATTTGAAATGTTCAATTTCAATTTTGTTGATAAATTGGCTTGAAGTGTGACACAACTTTAAAATTTCACCATAGACAAAGTTAAAGATGGTCCTATAAGGGAAAGAATGGAGGCATCTCATAGAAACTCCAAACAGTAGTGCCTTCGGTAAATTTATTTTGATTAGGTTGCCTCAAAGACACGTACTACTATGTCCTAAAGCAGAAACAGACACAGTTATTTCCCACATTAATCCTTCTGAGAAAAACACATGTAAATTCAATAGTAAGCAACAACAAAAATGAAAGATACTACAGAAAATAGAACACAAATATTTTACGTGGGGAAAACCCTTTCGGGTAAAAAACCCCACTCTCCAAAGTTTGAGCCATTGTATTATTCAGCAATAGAAAGTTACAATACAGTTTCAGGCTCTTAACCTTTTAGAGATTACATCTTGTTCATTCTAGATACAACTGGTAGCAACAGATTTCTCTGTACAGTTTCTGATCAACCTCTCAAACTAAACGATCTTTGCACTGTTACAATACCATCACATATACAGTGTAGATCAACATAAGAGAAATAAAAGCATGCTTCATGATCAAGAGCTCTCTCTTCTCCTTTGTTTAGGCCTCAAGGCCCTCGGCCATCCGGCTAGCCTCTCGACCTTCACATCTCGTCGGCTCTTTAGCTCTCTAGCTCTCTGGCTTATCTGCTTCCCTCTCTTATCCTCATCCAGAACGTCCAATGCATACATATATGCATTCATTCTCAACAGTCAAAAAGAAATCTCCAGCTCAACATCATCATCATAACGAAGATGTTTCCACTTCCTCGTGTAGAGTTTTCCCTTTCCACATAGAAACGGTTTCATAGCAAACGGTTCACATTCTGCTTTCTCAGATTGGTCCACATCGCACCATGTCGGACAGTCTTCACTTGGTCAACAATGATCAACTTGTGTCGCATGTCAGTGAGACACAAGAAGTGTCTCCCCGATGCCACAAGACCCATTTACACGTTGTCGCCAAGACTCGTCTCCATTGGCAAGAGATTCCACCGAGCTTACAAGTTGCATCAACCTTAGCATGCACATCGGTGAGACTATCGCTATCGCCAGGAGATCACATCAAGCCTTCAAGTCATACCAAAACCCATTGTATTGACATTCATCTATTGGCAAGAGTCTCCTCATTGGCATGATCGGAAAGACCTCTCACCGACCTCCAGTTGAACTCATCTACCAATGCTATCGCTAAGACATCCAACTATCGCCAAGAGGTTATACTGAGTCTCCTCAAGTTTCACCGAAGCACCCGACAGTCGGCAAGACATTCGTCTTTAGCCAAGACCTCACATCTAGCAAACATGTCATACCGAGTCAGCAAGACATTTATCTTTTGCCAAGACATCACACCGAGCTCTTCATGTTATACCAAAGCATCCAACAATCGGCGAGACTTATCACTTTCGCCGGGAGATTACACCGAAGACACCATTCGGTGAGACTCTCCATCTATTGCTGGGACTTCATACCGAGTGTTCAAGTTATACTGAAATCATCTGTCACCAAGAGTTATACCGAAAACCCCTCAACATCGATGGCAAGAACAACACCCATCGCTAAGACTTCATACCGAAGTATTTGTGCTACCCCGAGAGTATACCGTCGGTGAGACATTCCCCAGTCGCCAAGAGATCTTCCTAAGAGTTCAAGTCACCCTGATGACTCCTGCTTATTGGTGAGATTTCTCCCGGTCGCCAAGACTTCCTGTCGAACCCTTATGTTATCTCGAAGACTCCAAGTGGATAATCATCGGCAAGACTTCTCCATGTCGCTAGGACAACATACCGACACACTTGAGTTACCCCAATGATCCAGTCACCATAAGTCTCCCCGACATCCGCTAGACACCAACCCGTCGGCTAGAGGTCTCCACTCGACAGAAGGTTACAACGAAGGCCACAAGTCACAATGACATCATCAGTCGGCAAGACAGATGCAAAGTCTCAGCGACATGAGCAATACACAAAGTTACTAAACTGCTAGTCGGCCAGACAGAAAGTAAGTCACACCGACTTTGCTTTTCTAGAGGTTACAGCCTGTGAGATTGAGGCACATGATTCCAACAAGTCCTAACATTGAAAACTAATGTCTATGATAACCATCATAAAAAAAATAGACAATAGATCAAAGTAGCAACTATAATTACAACTAAAAGAATTTAAGTAGTTAATCTTAAGTGACAGAAGTATAGTAGCCACTCTCATCATCATTGAACTATCTTGAAAAGTCATGAACAATTTTAATATATTGAAAAGTATTTATTTTTTACACAATGCTCATATTATATTAAAAATTATGTTGAAAAAAAAAAATCTTTCTAAGAATGTTAGTAATGTTTCCTTTTATGTTTTCCTAGTTTATTTATTTTTTCGTCTAACTTATACATCTACTAGTTCAACATTTCTTTAACATTGAGGTTGTCCTATAGCTACTTAGATAATGCAGCCATCTAGAGAAGCATGTTTATGTAATGTTTTATAATAATAACTTCAAGAGTACAATCATTATTATATATAGCAATGTGTCACGTTTTCCAAATGTGCTCAATAAGTAGCTTTTAAAATTATTATACATAAAGAATTTCTTGAAGTGTGAACTCCAATAAGCACTTGTTTCTAAGATAGATTTTGAGTGAACATGGTTGGGAGGTTCTTTTAGCTCATTGTGTGTAGTAATTCAAAAATGAATTTTGTATTATTATATAACCAAAAAGCATGATTAAGAGTCTCATATATCTGATAAGGTTAATAGGAGGGTGAAGAAAATTTGAGAAAGATAATTCCTTCATGAGTTGGAAGATTTGTAATGGAGAAGCCTTTATGTAATATGTTGTGATATGGAGTTTTCTTTGAATTTCAAAATAAAGAAATGCATGGAAAATGTTTTGGTTATTTGAGTTTATATTTCCACTTAGAATTGACTATTCATTCCATCAATAACCTTAGTAGATGATAGTGATACACACACGTAATAGGAAAGTGACCCTTTATGTGATTAGTGAGCCATCTCTAATTACTAGTAAAATTGTGCAGGATTAAGCTAGACATCATATTAATTGAAGAATATCATCAAATAGTTGAGTGAACTTAGTTACAATGATTTTCTATTTAGTAACAAAGTTAAAGAAGGATTAAAGTGATGGGAAATATTTCCAATGGAGAGAAAGAATGTGCTAATTTACATCAATGAGCTATTTGATTCCATTTGTGAATATTCAATTATGGTGTAACTTTCATTGTCACATAAAATCACACCCTATTCAACATAGACTCAACATTCCAATGACACAATGGAAACAACTTCAAGGTGTGGGACCTTGTAGTTGAGGTTAGATATTCAAAGAAGGCTAACTTCCTTTCCTAAACTAGATGCAACTATGTTGGTCCAATCCAACATATGAAATCCTATCACTAATCTTATTCTAGTTCACAAAGGAAAAGGGAGAGAAATAGTTGCATAAAAAGGGAAGGGGAGGTGATACACCAAGGTTAGAGATGATTCTTCCTACTTAGAATAGCACAATTCATCAATAAAAACAACCATATGAATTACACAATTCTCTATTCAACCAATTTCCAGGGGTGCATATGGAGGTTAGGGGTTGACAAGACATTGGAAGGAAAGGAAAGATTCATAATAAACACTTGCAAATATAATTAACACAACATATAGGGATAGAAAATAGTAAAATAGCATTCAAACATGAATATAAGAGAGATATACATGACATATCTAAAAGAGAGAAGAGATAAAATGGTGGTTCTCATTAATACAAAGGTATAAGCCTGTTTATAGTTGTAGAGTGCATAGAATTGCAATGTCTACTAGAGAAACTAAGGAAGAACCTTCTAAAAATATCATGAAATTTCCTTTTATCGAGAGAGAAACTCAAAAGAAAATCATGCTCGAGAAGAGTGTTTGATACTTCAAACCTCCTTTATGCTTTCACATTGATGACTTCTGAATATGCATGTAGAAGGATGAGATTGTCCACAAAAATGCAATCTAAGCATGGGACACTAGTAGAAGGGACACGTGTAGACCTTAAATGAAGAATGGTCACTATGATCATTTCCCAAATCTATACTCAAAGCATTAAATTCCCTCTTTGTAGCCCTAGAAAATGAGATTGGATGTTTGAGGAAAGTCATTGGGCATTAATGACATTTATGGCCTAAAAACACACCTCCCCAAAACATTGTCAGAGCTTTGGCCCCAAACTGATCATTGGATTAGACATTAAGTGGTTTTCAACCCTGAAATGTCACCTCCATTGAACATAGGGTGTTAGGCCTATAAGGAAATGCATGTCAAAAAGCCAAAGAGAAGAACACCCATGATCTATAAACCTCAAAGAGAAAAACCCCTATTGGATATCAAGAGTCAAAACTATTACATACTACATGATGAAGAAGATGACATGAAGAACACCAAAGCCATGATCCTCAGAAGAAAACTTTTGTCAAAATTTAGGCATCAGGCCTACCTCATGCTTGCTAGAAGAAGGGAAGGAAAAAATAAAAAGATAAAAAGTTGGTGGAAATATGGAAGAGCACAAAGGAAAGGAAGATGTCAAGGATTGAAGATTAGGGGGAAGTCTTATGGTTCTAGAAAAATTGTTGTGGGCCGAAAGTGGTTTTGAAACCTCTATTGGAGTCCAACAGAGTTCGCATAACCATTGTTCTAGTTTTGAAAAAACTCTTGTGCTTCATAAAATCAAAGTGTTTTTTATTTCTTATTCATCAGCCCATGAGCCTAGTTTTAAAACCTTTTTCAGGGCTTGATAAGGTTTCCACAACCATGTTGAAGTTGGAAAAAGTTTTCAAAAACTTTCTAGCTTCGAAAAAACTCTGATCATTTGGATCCTCGTTATGAGATTTCCAAACCACCTTTGAAGTCTGAAAAGGATTTTGAAACCATAAAATCTTTTATCAGTGATCAAATGAAAGACTTAAGTCTTATAACAATAATAAGACATAAGATATGAGGGAGACCCAAATGCCAAAGATCGAAGATATGACATCAGGGATCAAGGATTAGAAGGAAGATTTAATGCTTAAGATGAAATGGTAAGAGTTAAGGAGGATAGTCAATCCCTGAAGCCCAAAAACTCAAGAAATTCTTTGAAGCATTTCATCAAAACTTCAGTGATCGGGGAGAGGACTTATGGCTTAGAAAGGGAAGCAATAAGGGTTAAGGGTTAAGATTGATGATCAAAACCTGAAACACGCATACTTGGGCGAGCAGTGGAAAGAAGGGGTTAAAGAGGTAGGAACCTGGGAGTGATAGAGATGATATGCATGTATGCAAACAACCAAAAAATTGAAAGCTTGAAAAGGATAACACTTAGCCATTTTTTGATTTCCAAGGCATAGTTCATGCAAGATGACACATATTAGGTATCTTAGATCAGTTTTTATTGATGGGTCATATAAGGTGGCATGAAATGTCAACAATAGATTTTGAAAAAAAGCCAATAAAAGGATCATTTGAAAAACCTACTCTATCATATAGAAGATTTAAGGAAATTAAGGCCTTGCTTTAAGGTCAAGAAATTTTGTTCTAATATCACATCTTCTCTCCACACCTTCCAAATATTTTTTAAGTGGTAGAAAGGCTAAAATATTGAAGTTTTTGACATTTGGAAGTTTTTCATATACATGATTAATTATATTTTATTGAGAATTAGTTATAGTATTTTTATGCAATGATGAAGCAACATGTTTCATAATTTATTATCTTGAATAGATCTAATAATGTATTATTCAATAAGGCAGCCCCTAGGTACTTGAGTTAAAGGGTTTATAATGTCTAGACCATATCTATTCTTCTATTAGGCGCAATGAGTCCATGGGCAATAGAGAAAAATTTGTTTCCATCCTAATTAGCCAAAAAAGAATAAGTGATATTAGTATTAAGGGTAAGTGCAAGCTAATGGGTCCAATTTTAGTGGAAGTGTCAAGCTTGAAAAAATCTTGAAAAGAATAGGTATTTTTTCATAAAAAATGGGTACCCATTTAGGATTGGACTCCTAAACCTAAATTTATACATGTATGAAAAAAGTACCTATTTTTATTTTTAAAATGGGTAGGTACCTATTTTTGTTTTTAAAGTAGGTACCCATTTTAAAATAGGTACGTGTTTTAAAATGAAATAGGTATCCATTTTTACTTTCATTCATATTCTCGTTCCTTTTTAGAATGAGTACATGTTTCAGAGTGGGTACATCTTTCATAAAATTTAAAATTTGAAACCCACGATTTTCTTCCTTTAGGCTTGGAAATCCAACCCTCAACCTTGGAATTGCAAGTACAATTCCATGAAAATAACAAGAGAAAATTTGACTTTAGTAATATGGTTGACAACTTTTTTTTTCATAATTTTTTGATTAAATTAAAATACATTATAGATGATAATGTCTACTTTTCAAATATGTAATTTTTTTTATGATTGAACATGTTTTATTTATTTTATTAATTAATTTCTAAGGAAAGTGGTCCATAAACTTGAAATGTCAAGTATTAGTATTTTTTAATAACTTTTAATTTTTAAAGTTTTCTTTAAAAAAATTATGTCATCAGTCTAAACATCATTCTTTGCACAATGATAATAATAATAATAATTTTATGATTCGTTTAGCTCAAATTATGTTTTCCATATGTGAGGGGTTTTCAAAAATAGCAATTAGGGTCAATAATAATTAAAATCTATAATTGAAAAAAAATATTAAATAATATCCTCATCAAATTTCACTATAATACACATCTTTCCCCAAAAGTAATTAAAAAAAATCTTTTATATATGTGAAATTATGCTTGTGGTGCATGCGCATGTTATGGCCATAAAAATTATTTTTGTACATCCTATACAAAATTAACTTGTATCATCTAGAACTTAGAAAAATTACATATTTGAAAGCTACACTCACAATACTACATTTCACACACACGTGCGTGCACACACACTCACACTTACACTCACACACATATTTTTTAAAAAACCCAATTCATTAAAAATCTAATACTATAGAATCTTTTTTTTATATATTTATAAAGTTCTGATTATTTTTTTATGCTTATACTTTATCAATTTATGCTATAAAACCTAACATGTTATGCTTATTAGGCATATTACAATGTGGGATACCTTAATGTTTTCCTTACCAAGGTTCAAAGAATCAAAGGCACAAAAGTAGCCTAATGTTATCCTTTTCAAAAGCATTTATCCGGACATTCGGGAATGGTAAGGTATGGGCATGTTCATTGACTTAGAATATACCCTTTTTCCATTATAATTTGTCCCCACTTGGGTTGGACTTTAGTGGGACAACCAAATAGTCAATATATGTGTTCTCATCTTAAAGATAGGGTTTGATGAGGACACTAATTTATCATTATATGTGTTCTCATCTTAAAGATAGGGTTTGATTAGGACACTAATTTATCATGATTATTATACTCAATTATCTCCCATTTCATGTGTACCAAATAAAGAACATGAATTTTTTTTTTAAATAGTATACTTCTTACAAAAGACAAATATCCAAGTACATGCTGATTGGTAGTTGTAGAGACTACCAAACCGTTTCTTTTATATCACATTCTCACCTAAATACTTTTAAAATATAATAAGTGCCTATAAAAATGGGAGCTTTAGAGTTTTTAAAGTCTTTATGAATGCCATAGTCTTTAAAATAAATTTTAAAAAATAGAATATGCATTCTCTCATTTTAAGTTATATGTTATGTAAGGCACAATGTTGCTTTTGAGAATGGCGAAAATGTAGGGATGCAAATTTTGGATAAGTGCTAAATGACCTCGGTGAAAAATTATTTTATTTCTTTCTTTTTTAGGATTTGAGATTTAAAATTGTGCTTAAAGTGATGTTATAAATTTAAAATTAATTTAAGTTAATTAAATTAATGTATATAAATAAATTATATATTAATTTAGATTAAATAATAATTGGGAATGATAAATATGTAATTAATATTTTCAAAATTAAATGAGGAAGGTTAGATATTTAGTTTTAGAATTTATGATTAACATATCATGTAAATTCTACTTGATGGTTTTGAATTAGTATTTATAGTCTATAAAATGTCAAGATCAAAATCGTTGTTAAATTCTATGTAGGTTGAATTTGTGTCATACAAGTTCAATCCTACTCAAAGTGGTATTGACCTAACACATATAAATGGTTGAAAACTTGTGATATCGAACTCACTCATTATAGAATGTGGAAAACTATCAATTCTATCTCTAACATTTATTTAAGTGTAAGGACTTTTGGTATTAAAAAGAACATAAGAAAAATCACCAAATCACATTGATAATGTTCACCTAGTCTTATATCCTTGATTAGATCATCTCCACATTCATGGAAGAGACAAATATCTTTGTCATGCATGATTCTTAAATCAATAAGATGTATATTAGGTTCCTTATAATGCTTCAAAGAAAAATATTCCAAGAATGATTCATATACATATACATATACATACATACATACATACATACATACATACATGTATGTGTATGTGTATGTGTATATGTATATGTATATGTATATGTATATGAAAACTAGAGATAATGTACATAAAGAACTATATTTAATGATAAACCAAACAAAACTACTAATGCAAAGAAATAGTCCCCTCTAGTAAGATTTTAGAAATTACTCCCCACACAACAACCAATACAAAATCCATGACCCTCAATCAATTAGTTCTAACACATTCCTCTAGTATAAAAAAGATAATCCAAGACATATGCATTAACTTTTAGAGATTTTTTAGTTCTAAACCAAAAAACATTCCTTATCAAACCACTACCTTCTTAATTTAGATCCATAGTTATGAGAGGAATCATACTAGAGCTATCATCCTCCATTATGGTCTTACGCTAATCTCATCAATTCAATATCAGCTCTATTTCCTTAATCATGCTCATGTTGAAGTTCCCTTAGGACAAATTTGAAGGCTAAAGTGGGTCTCTCAATGTCACAAGAACAACTGTTGACTTGAAGAACCTTTTTCCATGTAAAAAAATATTTGTACCCACTCCAACTCCTCAAAAAATATGATTAATTGCACTTGAGATCTTTCAAGATGTTTTTTGGGATTGAGTCTATAAGACCAACCTCTAGAAGAGTATATTTAGCCATATTTGGGGTTTTATTTTTATAAGGGGTAAAAGATGAGGGGCCCCTATAACCCTATTAAAAAAAGGACATTATTAAAAATCAAACTAACCCACAATAAAATCACAACAAAGTTACAACAATTGATAGAAACAAAAGGTCAAAGAACATTAAATAGAACACCAATACACATTAGAGAAAATTATAGCCTATGTAGAGTCTTTGCAGCCTTAAGTTCTTTCTTATAAAAACTTTCAAGAAAATCCATGAAGTCCTTTACATCCTTCCTTTCCTTAACTTGGATTTTTTTCTTGTCGCTTCTCATCCTAGAGCTTGGTCCCACTATCTTGATTCTTTAGAAAAATTCTTAACCTTATTAGTAAATATTTTTACACCCATGATACTATTTTATATTATACAATTGTTGAGCTTGATAGCATTATCGAGTTTATGCTTGATGGTTTGAACATAATTTTCAAAAGAAATAATCCTATTAGAATTGTTATCCTTAATAAATTGGTGTTCTTTTTTAATACTTACAATTCTCTCCTCATTCTTAGACTAATCAACTACAAGATTTTTGATCTTTAGAACTACATCCCAATTTTTAAAAATCCTCTCCTCTTTCAGAGAAACCTAACAATCCCCTTTGTAGTTGTTGTTTAAAAAGTAAAATTTATCATTCAACCTATTAATTTCAATAAAATTACTTAGCTAAGTTATGTTGTGTTTCAAAGATGTCATGAATATTTTCCATCCTCTAAATTATTTGGTTCACCACCTCTACCACATCCTCTAGTGATTCAAGATTACATGAAGGCAATGTTGAATCCTTATTAGGGTAGGGAAGGGATCTTGGATACTAGGGAAAACACCACTATCTAAGGGTTCAAGGAAGGTTTTCTCCTTCACTTTCTCCCAACACTCATCTTATGGTCCCCAATATTCCTTGATGGTTACTATGAAATACCACAAACCAATCTTTAACCACCCTCCTTCATAGATATCTTATCACCAATAACAACCTCGTGTGGGTCTATCTTAGGGGAATCAATTACCCTGTTTCTCTTATTTTCCCCACCAAACTTTTCATGGATCGCATTTATTTTCTCCAAAGATAGGGATTCATTAAAATTTGAATTAGAGTCATCAACACCATCATTGTCCTCCTAGGAATGGTCCTATGAAGGAACAATGCCATTACTATGGAGTCCAAATTTTGATCCAATAGAGGATCCAACCACCCTTTACCTTTTTTCCTGTTTTCTTATAGGGATGGGGCATTATAGGATTATTTTGTAGACACCCAAAATTCACCACTAGCTCCCAATTCATAAATTTCCTATTAATTAATTAAATAATTTTTTTTCAATTTGTTGCTATCCCATATCCCTATAATTACCCTTCCCATAGCTAATTCTCATTTCCTCCTAAAATTAATTAATTCAATAACCTTAGTCCTCAATTCCTCTAACTTGATTAATTAGTTAATCTCAATTAATTAATTAATTAAGGTTAATTGATACCTCATTACCTTTCTTCTAATTTCTAATTCCATCTCACCCAATTCTTCCAATTTTCAATCTTGTCCACCCAATACCCCATGTGGACAAAAATCCAAACTTGTCATCACTTGACAAGTGTCCCTACTTCCTTCATGCTCCCACATGTGTGAGCATGCCTACTCACCTCATTCCTTGCTCACACATGTGTGAGAATACAAAATTATAATCTTAAAACCCTCTCAAGCCTCCACCTCATATTTTTACTATTACCCTAAATCCACCACCTTACTTGCACATGTGTGAGCATCCTCTTAACACATGTAGCCTCCATATCTCTTACACATGTATTTCTCACACATATGTGGCCATGCCTCATTCTTATAGGTCTCATGGGATACTTGGTGTCTTCCCTTGTTTCCTTTGTGACATTGTCACAAAGTTAGGCCTTGAATCCATGTCTCCACAATACTCAAATCTTAGCTCTCCATAAACTTTACATCTTGGTCCTTAATTTTCCCCATGATAAATTTATAAATTGAGGCATATCTGTTCTATTTCATCAATCCATCCTCATGCTAAAATTATGATACCATTTTACCATTAAATATTAAGCCATTTTCATGCTAGTACAATTGATATCAATACACATTATAAAATTAGATCCATCTCACAATTTGAAAACATCAAGTGGAGATTAAAGGGTGCACTTCGAGTAGGGTAAACAAGGTAAAATATTACATTTTTAGTGAATATTTTATGTTTATTCATTTTGTTTATTTTCCTTGTCTTCATTTTGGCATGCCTAGTGAAACCCAAATCTTTGTTACTAATTTTTTATTGATTATTTATTGAATTTTTGCATGCAAGTTTCTAGTTTAGCAACTATGCTCTATGTTTCAACACCTATACTTATAGAGTGGCGCTTCCATATCCCATGGTGCCTATGCATTTCCTATGTTTTTTTTTTTCCCTTTTTCATTTTTTTAGCATTTTTAACTAGCTCTCCTAACTAGTTATTGTATGCTATGTAGGGTTTCTCTACCAGCTTATTATTATTTTTGTTTTATAACCTTGTTTGTGTAGGATTTCTATGCTTTCTTGTATGCGTGCATCACTTAGCTCAAATAAATTATTTCGCATTGTCTACTAGCACTTTATAGATTAGTACCTTCATTAGTTGGTGCCTTTATGGATCACTACCTCTACCAATAATTTAACATTTTCACATGTGATCACTTTTTCTCTATTTTTTCTATAATTTTTGTGTTTGGTGTTTGTCGACTAACCTATT
The DNA here is from genome assembly GCA_007258455.2 of Sequoia sempervirens. Taxonomy (NCBI): domain Eukaryota; kingdom Viridiplantae; phylum Streptophyta; class Pinopsida; order Cupressales; family Cupressaceae; genus Sequoia; species Sequoia sempervirens. The sequence goes on from VDFB02180317.1 coordinate 146,273, forward strand.
ATCTATTATTTTCATCATTTTTAGAGTTTTATTCTACAATTCCTTCCTATTTTATTTTGAATCACTAAGATCTACCTACTATCTATGTATGCAAAAAATTTGAATAGACACTTATTTATTTTCTTGCTTTCACAAATTGACACTTATGTGGATTTGGTATAATTGGATTTCTTTTTTGTTCTATGTTTTATCACTTTTAGTAATTTTAGTTCACATTTTTGGTTCAACACCTATGCTCTATGTTGGATCGCTTCAACATTTTCTATTTTAGTTCTTACTTTTCTTACTTTTCTTTTTGTGTCAAGATTTTGTGTTAATTTGGTACTATAACTAAGTGTTGTAGCTATGTATGCTTTTCTAAGACTATATTTCTAACTACTAATTTTTGTGGTGCAAGTTAGACTTTTCAAAGTCTTTCTTTTATCACTAGTTTAGTTGCACCTAAAGTAGAGTTGTTGAATATCTAGAATACTAAGAGGGGGGGTGAATCATTATTCCATAAACCCATAATAAAATCCACTTAAACATTATCACAATTTTGACTAAATCAACAAGAGTAAACATAGAAACAAGTCAATGCAATCATACCCATGAACACCAAGATTTTTACATGGAAAACCCAATGAGGGAAAAACCACGGTGAGGGTTAACTCATAATATATTATATCCAGATACAAAATATTACAAGGCTCACTGTCAGGACTCACTGTCCTTAAAAAGGCTCACAACCTAAGTACAAAAGATGGCTCACTGCCAAGATACAATGATGGTGGCTCATTGCCAAAAGATTGAATTGATGGAATACACCTTCATTGTGTAGGGTTCAATTCCATTGAAGCTCAGAATATAAAGTACTGCCTCATACAATAGTCGCTCAACAAAATTGCATTGATCACAACTGATAAAGCATTTAGGCTCAAATCTTCACACACTCTTCAATCTCTTTGCATTTCACATTCACTACTCATGTGTGTCTTCTTCCAGTTCTCCTCTTCTCATCATACTCAAAACACCTTATATATATGCAAGCATATCTTATTCATCAATTAGCTCAACCTAATTAGATGAACACAAAATAATTAAAACCTTCTTCATCAACACCATATAAGTTTTAAACATTTTATCCATTTAATGCATCATGCTAATTCAACTATTAGTCTTCATAATATATTGCATTCACTGAGTCAACCAACACTAAAACACAATTCTCCAAACCAACTGTAGACACCCAAATTTGATCACTCCCATATGATCAAATTTACCTCTTTATTCATCAATTATGTCAATATTAATTTATTTAATTAATATTGCGCTTCCCACATAAGACTCTTAAAGTGTTTAATTTAATAATTAAATACTTTATTTGATGCCTTTATCTTCTCTAAATTAAATAAATACACCAATTTATTTAATTTAGTCATCCTAATCTATTGAATTAAAATCAATTTAAAATTCTTCTTTTCTCACTCCTTGTCACATCCTCCATAATCCATCTCTAATATGAATTAATTTAATTAATTCATATTTAGGGTGTGCATCCTCTTAATCAAGGATTAATGTCACATCCTCCTACATTTGCCACTTGTCTCTAATCTTCCATTAATTATCATAATCAAGTATTTGCACAACTTTAATCAAAGTCATTAACCATTTTTAACACCACTTTTTAGTCAATCTTTCCATTTTTCCTCTTTGGACATTGACCCTCTTTCCCATGTGAATTTTTAATTCATATTTATTTATCCTAGATTCCCCTCTTTTATATGTGAATTTTTAATTCACATTCTATCTTTCCAAGGCTTCTAGAACCTTGGACTTGTCACAATCTCCACATGTGACCAAGTCCCACCTTTTTGGAGCCCACCTTTTATCCTTTAGACTCTCCTAAGAATGTGAATTTTTAATTCACACTTATTTCTCCAACCACCTCTCCTTTTCCCATGGGGATTTTTGAGGAATTCCAAAATTCCTCAAATGTCCCTTTCATTCTCACTTGGGGACAAGAAATCCCTTTTTGAGGAAATCTTCTCACTCCCCAAGGTACTTGGAAGGTACTTGTCCTTCCTCCACCTCATGTACCTTTTGGCCACCTCATTCACACCTCACCTCCTCTTAGCCATCCCACAATCCACATGTCAAGATGTGAGGGCTTGTGAGTCCTCAACTCACCTTAGCCCTTCATCTTGGCCTTGTTGGATAAATCTCAACCATTGAATTCTCTAGAGAATTCAAGTTTCTCTATAAATACCCCTTCCTCTAAGGCATTTGGGGGACTTAGCCATTTTGCAACTAAATGCTGCCATTTTGTGCACTCATTTAGTCATCAATTTCATCCATTCTCATTTGCATCCAAGCACATAATCAAATCCTCCATTTAGTCACTCAAGAAGCCATCTAAGGAGCATACAAATTCATCAAAACCAAGGGCCAACCAAGGAGTTTCAGCTACAAGAAGGGAGGTATAATCATTTGTTGTCATTTAACACTTTCCTTTTTTCATTTTACAAATTCCTTAGGCTAATCTTGAGGTGTTTTCATTATGTTTTCCATTACATTTTAATTGCTTAGAATAGGGTTAGACATTTTGGATATCACACCAACAAGTAATTCTCAAAGAAAACACCTTCCAAATCTGAGAACACATTAATTTCCCATCATAATACCAGTAAAGAGACTATTAGCAAAACCACAACATAAGAATGTTCACTTTAGTAGAATGTGAAGTCTCCCACACAGTATGCCACACATAGAATAATAGTAGGATACAAAGTTAAACTCTGTCAGAGATAACTTTATGTTCACAAAAAAAGATGTCTTAAGATCCATGATATAGCTATCTCAATGAGTCAAGAAAATATTGTTAATAGATTAGAGTCATATCAGATATTGCGATGAGTTATGGACTCAAATACCAACACACTAATCTATCACAAAGGAGTATTACTGGCAGAGAACAACTTCCAACAAACCAAGCAAACTTCCCTTATAGTTATTACCATATATTTATTACCATGTTGACATCAATGGCAACATAGGAACAACCAACACAACCATCCATACTCCATGCTCATGTTGCAAAGCTTCCAACAATCTCTCTCTTTGGCATTGATGGAAACATGCATGAATTCTTTTTCCAATATACCACAACTGAATACATTGACTACTCCCCCTATCAAAAAATGTTCTTCAAAAAGTTTTTCCTCTCCCCCTATCAAAAAATGTTCTTCAAAATTTTTTTCCTCTAACTCTTTATCTCTTTATCTCTCCCCCTTTGACATCAATGACAAAGGAAGGGATCCGGTATAAATGTAAATATACATAAAAAGTAACCAAACTGATATAAACACAACTTCAAATTAACTTGAAGAAGAATCTCTGAGACTCTCTAGGATAGCCTTCCATGATGCTTTACCTTCTTCCCATGAACCTTTTGCACTGACAAGAGTCTTGTAAAGTAGCTCAAGTTTAGTTAGTGACTCAATACCATCTATTAAAGTATTGGGACTATGATTGATCTCTGATAATTCACCAATACAGCCAAGAGCATTAGAAAGAAAAGTATATTTGAGTTTAATCATGTCTTTGAGTGCCACTTACTTCTTGATAACATCTGTCGTTTGGTCCTACTGAGATAAATTTTTTTCCTGAAGCTACACAATGTAGGACCACCTCTGATTATCTTTATCTTTTGCTAACCTGTAAGTATCTACCTAAGTGCTTAATCGATTCTCACTCATCCTTATCTCATTTCTCATATCCAGTGTACTGCCAGACCAATCTAGGAAAAAGGAAAGTAGTTCCTGTGCCTTTTTTTCACAACCTTGTACACTCTCCAATTCATTCATTACTCGATCATGTGCATTCACAATTTTTTCTTTGATATATTTCAAATTTTCTTCATCAGAGCTAATTCCAATAGACATTTTAAGTTCAGAGATGTAGACCTTCAAAGTATTAACCATGCCACAGATATTTTCCACAACAAAAATAGATAAATCAAAATTAGCACCAGAAATAACCTTCTACAAATCTTCCAAAGCTTTCTGAATGTTTATTCTTTCATGCTCATGTTCAAGCTTGCTTTCTTCTACACCTTCTTGCTTCACTACACTCTTCTATTTCTTCCCTATTTCAGTCATGCTACTAGAGGTACTTTCCTCATTGAGATGCTTAGGGATTTCCAAGATAATTTTAGCATATTTATCAATTTTAGCCTCTAACACTTCATAATCCAATTTAGATATCCAAACTAACCTTGATTCAACTGCTTCCATGTGACAAAAATCTATAGAGACAAGAAAATTTATGCTTCCAAAGTATCTTTCCACAACACTTACTAGAATCGTAGACCTTTTGTTCATCCTCATTTGAAATGTTCCAAAGAATGCAACAAGGGAAGACTCATGTGCATCCAAACTACCAATATTTATCATGAATTTCTTGATTTGATAGGAAATAGGCTTTGAATTTTGACCATTCTAACCTTCCTATTATTGGTAACTCTTTCAAAAAGTAAAAGAGTAGACAAACAACCAAATTTCCATATCGAAATGTATTCTTTTTTCTCTTCTTGTTCTCCTTTAAATTCTTCAAAAGATGTATGCGAAGTAGTTCACACAAGTCATATTCCTTACCTCTTATTACCATATCAACAACAATATGCACCACAGTAGTAGAAACTATAGAGTCATTGTTAGGGATACAAACTTTATGACTGATGACCATAGCAACATACCTTATTACTAGATCAACAATCAATCTTAAACCAATCTCTTTTCCTTTAGAACTTACACCTGTAACCTCAATTATTTCTTCCTCATTCATAGCCTTCAGTTTAGGAACTGGTCTGGAGGAACATAAACTAGTTACATCTCTAATTACTTCTCTGGTGATCAAATGTGCCTCATCAATCCACAAAGATTCATCATGAATTCTACTCAACACTATTCAAATATACTTCTCAAATTCAAACAAGGGGACTTTCCTCCAAACATCCAAATTTTTCTCAACTAATGCTTTGTAGGCATCATGGATCTCTTTCAATTCATTTTACCAAAGCACATTCAACTGAACTAACAACATTTCTTCTATCAAATGCATATATATCTTCTGTAGGAAACACTTTCGGAGGGATGGAAGAGAATGCAACAACAAATTTTTTTGACACATTCCTCATATACCTCTTCAACCTAGCTTTATTTGCACGATTCAAAATCTTTGAACTATCCATAGCAATAAAAGTGAAAGATTATGCAAATAGGAATACCTCTGAAAATGCCAACAAGAGGTGTATAGATATCCTACTTCTAGAGCTCACTTTGAATTCATCTGTTATTTTATTCAAGTTTTGAAACTTTGAGTTCCCTTCTAAACTTCCTTTGCACGCTTCTCTGAAAATACATAGGCTTTTAAAATTATCTAAACTTATTCCTTTCATTATGAATGATTTTGAAATAAATGTTTGAACTTGTAGGTAGATTGGCTCGAAAACTATGTATGCCTCCATTCTTCCAAATTCTACAGACTTTATTCTTCACACATGTTATTGAGAAAATACCTTGTTACCGCATTGAGTATACTTGTATCATGATATGACACAAGTACCGATGAGGGGGTTTATTATATTTTCTAATGATTGCTCCCCCTTAGCCACTTCTTTTATTTAGAAATTGATGGGAGTATTTGTACCAAATGTTAGCACAGATAGTATTGATGATTCCTTTCTCCAAATCATTTCCATTTCCTTTCTTGGTTCTTTTGAATCAAAGGTTAGATCATTCTTCTTCGCCGGATAAATGTTCTTCTTCCTTCCACTGTTACAACTAGGGTGTTCCAGTTTTTTGCACTTACAACAAACAACATTCTTCTTTCCATTTTCCCTTTTACCCAAAAGAATGTCTTTATATCCATTCTTCTTGCTCTTAGAATCATTCATATTACTTCTGCAGTCCTTTTCCTTATGACTAAATTTCTTGCAGGAATGACAAACACCATTAAAGGATAAATACCTTTTAGCATCATATTATTTGACAAGAATTTTTATGGAATTGCTTCTTCGCTCCTTGATTTGTCTATTTTTGTACCACATCTTCTTTCTAGTGAATTTATTTGTTTTAGAACATTGACCTTCCTCAAACCCTATACTACTCTTATCCATTTCTAGTCTTTGAGAGGTAATCAAATCATCAAGCATCGCTGAGCTTATCTTAAATTTTTCTTCAAAACTTATTTCCCTTTCTAGATTAGATCTCAAGATTTATGCCTCTAATTCAAGCTTTGTGCATTCATCCATCTTCTTTTGAATTTTAATTTCCAGACATTCTTCAGTTCTTTTCTTCTCATCCAATTGTTTCAGTAGGTTAGTGATGATTTCTTCTCCTTCAGTCAACTGATTGCATGCTTCCATACTCTTACTTTGTAGCTCTTTAATGTACTCATTTTCTTTTATCAATTTGTCCTTTAGTACATCCATTTATTCTAAAAATTTAGTAGAGACTACCTCCAAAGGAAAAATTTTCTCATATTCAAATTCTGGGACCTTCCTCAAGCTGTTAGGCTTCTTCCAAGGAACCAAGCTCTGATACCAATTGTTGAACATCCAAAATACTAAGAGGGGGGTGAATCAATATTCCATAAAACCATAATAAAATCCACTTAAACATTATCACAATTATGACTGAATCAACAAGAGTAAACATAGAAACAAGTCAGTGCAATCATACACATGAATACTAGGATTTTTATGTGGAAAACCCAACGAGGGAAAAACCACGGTGAGGGTTAACTCACAATATATTATATCTAGATATAAAATACTATGGGGCTCACTGCTAGGATTCACTATCCTAAAAAGGCTTATAGCCTGAGTACAAAAGATGGTTCACTACCAAGATACAATGATGGTGGCTCACTGTGAAATGATTGAATTGATGGAATACACCTTCAATGTGTAGGGTTCAGTTCCATTGAAGCTCAGAATATAAAGTACTACCTCACATAGTAGTCACTCAACAAAACTACACTGATCACAACTGATAGAGCATTTAGGCTTAGATCTTCACACACTCCTCAATCTCTTTGCATTTCACATTCACTGCTCATGTGTGTCTTCTTCCACTTCTCCTCTTCTCATCATACTAAAAACACCTTATATATATACAAGCATATCTTATTCATCAATTAGCTCAACCTAATTAGATGAACACAAAATAATCAAAATCTTCTTTGTTGGCACCATATAAGTTTTAAACATTTTATCCATGTAGTGCATTATGCAAGTTAGATATTAGTCTTCATAATATATTGCATTCACTGAGTCGACCATGAATAAAACACAATTATCCATACCAACAAGTAATTCTCAAAGAAAACACCTTCTGAATTTGAGAACACATTAATTTCCCATCATACTACTAGTAAAGAGATTATCAACAAAACCGCAACATAAGAATGTTCACTTTAGTAGAATGCAGTGTCTCCAACACAATATACCACACATAGAATAATAGTAGAATACAAAGTTAAACTCTGTCAAAGATAATTTTATGTTCACAACATAAGACGTCTCCAGATCTAGGATATAGCTATTTGAATGAGTCAAGAAATCATGGTTAAGAGATTAGAGTCATATCAAATCTTGTGATGAGTGTTGGACTCAAATACCAACACACTGATCTATGAAAAAGGAGTATTACAAGCAGAGAACAACTTCCAGTAAACCAAGCAAACTTCCCATATAGTTATTACCATATAGCTATTACATTATTGAGATCAATGACAACATAGGAACAACCAACACAACCATCCATACTTCATGCTCATGTTGCAAAGATTCCAAAAAGAGTAGTGTGTAAATATCTTATTCTCTATGTTTTAGGGAGTTTGTGAAACATATGCTCTCCCCCTATACTTAGTGTGATCTTGGAGATCAAATTTTTCACATTTTTACTTTATGTTTTATATTAGAACCTAGGGGTGATATTTTATGTGTATTATCTCCACTTATGCTTCATATGATCTTGGGTGATAAGAAAAGTCAAGAATTAATTTCCCTTTAGGAGGCATGCTTTAGGATTTCATCACTCCAAGGGATGAACTCAACCACATGAATATGGTGGGGTATATAAATTCAGGAGTATGAAAGTTGCACCTCAATATAATCATCATGATGTTTAGCATACATTGGGGCCCCTATTTTATTAGGAAACAAGGTGAAGTGACATTAAATTGTCACATGCTTGCAGATGGGCTCTTGTTCTTAGATCTAAGCCTTTGTACCATTGTGGTATAATGGTGCAGGAGCACCTGGTTGAGTTCATGCCTCCATGAAGCAACTTTGGATTTTTTATTTAAGTTTGATGTTTTGTTCTTGTAATAAGGTCTTTAGACCATTTTGAACTAATTTTAGTCTAGTTTAAGTCCTAGGAGTTCATTTTGGAATCATATTGCAAATATTGTAAAAGTTGTCATGTTGTAAAATGCAAAAATGCAACCAAAGGAAGATGAGGGGTCAAGGTTGGTTGGAATTAAAAGAAGTTGGTTTGTAACTATTGGAACTGATTGGGAAAGGTTAAAAAGACCTAGTTACATTGTTGTTTTGGTTTTTTTAAGGTTAGGAGGAGGTTTTGGAGCAATAAACATTTCATTTTTTGCATTTTTATTGTGGTCCTTACCATTCCTCTCAATGTCACATGCTTGTGCAGAAAAATGAAGGTCTAAAACCTAATTTAGATGATAGAAGGTTAAATCTAGTTTTTGTGGATTTTTGTTTCATCCCATTTCATTAAGAATTGAGAGAGATATTGCATTTTCTTTGTAGATCGTTTGAAACCCTAGCTGGGTTAACCAGTGGCATATAAAAAATAAGTTCTCAATATATCACAAGTGAAAATCCACAAAACTTGGTGCATAGGCCTATGTGGACATTCTCTTTGTGCTCTCCAAGTTACATGAGTCAGGAATAAGGTTTTGTGTAGGTATGATGATGCCCTAGGCTGGTAAAAGCATGTTTGTGAACAAGAATGATGCATAGAAGTAAGGTATTGAAGAAAAGATGATTGGGACCCATCCTAGTTGATGGAATTAGTATGTGTAGGTCCCATATGATGTTTTGGTGTCTTTAGAATGCAGAGTTGAGGTTTGGAAGGTTAAGAACCAATAAACCCTCTTGAGAACTAGCCTAATTAGGCCTTGTAGTAGCGAGGCAGTCAAGATTGGAAGGATATTTTTCAAAACAACCTTATGTGGTCTCTTGGTATGTTGAAGAAGGTTGTAAAGGGTACTTGAAACTATGTCTAGTTTGTAGAGTTTCCATTTTAGTTGGAAGTTGTGCATGATTGTTCTGATTGTGAATACTACTAGGAATAAGGCAACCTGTGAGAAAGAAGTCCATAGATAGGGTCTCATAGTTTCTTGAGTGGGTTTGTTGAGCTTATTATGTCATATTTAGCCAGTGGAAAGGTTTCCAAGTATTGGCTAAACCTTTAAAACCATAGAGTCCATTTGTGTGATTGTAACCTTGAGTGAGCAAGAAGGGTAACTTGGGACAGTCTAAAGGAGGGTCTATATTTTGTGAAGTTTGAGACCTTGGGAGTCATTATTGATTTAATCATGTCATCCCCACATAGTTAAATGTGTTTCAATTGTGTTTTGAATATATTGGAGTGTTAGTGCCCATTTGAAGCTGTGTAGCCTTGTTAAGGTCATGTTAAGCTGAATAAGAGTTTAGTATGTTGAAGAATCAACCCATTGTTGTGAAATATGCCTCTATTAGATTGAGTTTGAACTCTTTCTATCATAATATAATGAGTATACCATATAAAAATTAGACATCCTTGATAAGGAATTTCAACTATCTTGTTTATGGTGCATCAGTACTAGTTAGGCCTAAGAAGTTACTCACAATGTACTTTTGAGTGGTAGAGGTAGAACTTACTTTGGGCAAGGCTTAAACCTATAAAGAAATGGGTGCATAGGTGGTAAATGAAATTTAATTCCCTACCCATCCACACCCTTGGTAGATAGTAAAAATGTGGGCCTATAGAAGGTGACACTCCTACTTGAATAATATAGGATTGTGTGAAGTGTTTAACATGTCTTCTTGTGTGGTGGGCAGTTGGGTGGGAGACTTTCGCACTAGTAGTTGTGGAAAGTCCATGGTGATATTGAAATTGGTTCTCCTTCTATTGTTTCCTTTGGTTGAGCTTCTTCACTTCAAAAATAGGGTTGCCAAATGATTACCCAACTTTTGATGATTTACATGGCGGGGTTGGTGTGTTGGCTTTGTAGGATGCTTACATGGAAATGTCATCGAGGGTAATTGGAAATTGAGTATGAATATTGATTTCCCTTGAAATAATCCTTTCAAGTTAATGATGAATGAATCGGGTGTAATACAAAGCTTGCATTTCTTACTCAGCTTGTCCTTTAACCTGAGAGTTAGGTCCAAAGGTTGTGACTTTCTTAGGTGGAGCTTGTGGATCAGATACAGGCTAGTTTCTCATGGGGCAAAAATTAATAAATTTTAGTTTAATTATGGTAAGGACAAGTTACACCAATTTGCATGATAATTTCAAGGACATGGCATTTATCAGTGCAAGCTTATATATGCCATAGGAGTGGTAGTTTTGATATTTGTGAATTTTAAGCAAGGTTGGGAAAGATAGTCAAGCTCTCAAAATTTGTGGTTTGCATGTCCACCAAGACCTTGATGAGCATTGGAGTGAACATGCCAATTTAGTTGGATAGTGTTGTAAGGAAAATGGAATTTCATGGGGCTATCTCCGACCAAAGGCTTAAACAAGTTCTCAAAAAATTTGATTCCCTCATACTAATAGCAATGAAGATGGTCCTAGGGAAGGGCTTCTTGGGGGATTTGAAGTCATACCGTGTGGAAACCAACATCACATCATGCTTCATAGTGGTGTTACTAGATATAAGGATGAAAAAGAAGGATATCGAGGCTCTAATAAGGAAGGATTTTAAGGTCGATCTACTGGTTGGTCTTGAGGAAATTCTCTATGTCGCCTCACCTAGTATGGGAGTTCCTCATCTATAGGATTTTCTTATGATTCATGTGTTAGGTGAAGTAGAGAGATACTACCCCTTTTTCCTCGATCTCAAATGCATGGCCTTGGTGGAACAAAAATAGTTGGTGACGATTGGGGTTGTCTATCTTTAGAAGGTGTTGAAGCTTCCTCTTGCTCAAGGTGGAAATTGGATTCCAAACTTCAGATCCTTTTCCCAAGAGAATGGATTTCTTAGCATTGGTAGGGTAATTTAGTTCTATGTTCATGGTCTATAAGTAATAGTTGTTGCTATATATATGTATATGTGGGTTGTGGTTTGCTTCATATCTATGTGCTTCATATCTATGTTATGGGTTTGGTTAATGTCTAGTATAGCTTTGGTTCTAGTCTTAGTGCTAGGTTGTTGTGTGTGGATGTTTGATGGGGAAGGTCTAGTTAGCATTCTATGGTAGTATGAATCTTCATTTTGGGATCTCCTGCTTAGTAGATGTTTTGTAACCTTGTTGCTACATCAATATAATCTCTATATTATGAATAAAAAAAACATGTCTTCTTGTGTGAAACTAGTACATATGTATTAACCTTAATCCTTGAAGTCTAAATTTACCCATTGTGTTTATTTTTTGCATTATAAATTTTCCAATAATCCCACAAATAAAATAAATTACATAGATTAACACATTCAATCTATGTTATAGTGCCTTCACTATTTCAATGCATTCACTACCTAAATGCATTCACTTTTTTAGCTCTTATGATACTTTAGAACTTAAAAATTTCTATAGTTTCTCTCCATCATATAAAAATTTCCTATCTCAAAGTTTACATGTTTTAGTGCTTTCATTTTTCATCACTTTTTCTTCTTAATGCTTTCTTATTTTAAACACTTCCACATCTTAGATCTTACATGTTTTTGTGCATTTACATATTGACCTCTACAAGCTTTCAATTTTTTTATCTATACCCTATCACCCCATCCTTAGTCTAGAATTTAGTCATCCTCCATAATCCATGTTACCAAATTTTCACCTACAGCTCAATTTGGTAGAGTTGAAATAGTTAATTAAATTTAAAGGTGAAAGGTATTCCAACATGTTCTTCTATGCTTAACCATTTCATACCTAAGCTTTAAAAGTGAGAATTTAGTTTTTTCATTCAATTCTTTGCAACAAAAGGAGACTACGAAAAATTACAAGATATTGCTTTCATTCATTTTTGTAATGTTTCATTCATTTTGTAAAGAAATATACACAAGACTGCAAAGTGTTGTTCTATACATTGAAAAAGAAAAGAATGATCAAGTGTCCCACACAAGCCATGGGAGTAGTTGAACTAAAGCAACATAGGGATATACTATACATCTGAAGATGAAAGTACTGAAAAACACATGAAAAGAAAGATATCCATCATTGCATGTTGAAGTCTTGTGTGTGTCTTCGTTCTTGCCTGCTCCTCTTCACTCCTGACCTTTAGATGAACTTGCATCATGATAAAAGGATTGGTTAGAGCTCTGGATATGAATATCAACTTATTTCCTATCAAATGAAATATAGCATATGACTATGACGCATTAAGTCAGTTGAGCAAGCATCAGATATATGTAGGAGATCCTGAAAAATCAAACATCACAAGAGCATTGAGCTTCATTGTTTTTTACCTAACATATTTGTTCACTATGCAGGTATAGGTGAAATCTTGTTGTTGGATTCATTTTTGCTGACATTTCAGCATGTGGTGAAAAAATGGGCTCCCATAAGGGTTGAGCCCATCATGTTACCCCTAAGTCTCAAAAGGGAAATGAGATAGGAAAAAACATTCAAAATGCTCAAATGAAAGCATTTTCAGCTTAAGGAGTAATTCACAAAGTGGATGTAAGAACAACTAGCACATTGTCCATTCATGATAGCCAAGTCAAGGGGAAATGTGCAGCCCCCCTTTGAAATGAAAATCACATATGAGCAATGGGATTGTTTCAAATTCTTAATTAATCTACAAAAAAGAATAAAAGTGCACCATTTTCCCATTAAAGAATTCTATTTGTAAGCAAATGCTTTATATTTTCATTGTTTTGTTTCTTTGAATGATGATTTTCATCATGTTTTATATCTTCTATTACTGCCATACATCATGTTGTTGTTTTTAATGTTATTTGAAGTGCACACTTCGAGGGTACAACCATCGAGAGTCAAGAAGTAATGACAAAAAATGACAGATAGAAAGGACAACAAAGAAGGTACTATTCATGGAGTGCTAATGTGGAACATTCATCATATACATAGCTATCAAAATACCTTACATAGGCTATCATCAATGATGGGACAACAATGATGTGTCTTCTCAAGACTAGGAGTAAAAGGTATGGACAATGTATAGTTACAAGAGAATGAGTAGACATCAATGAAGTAAAACTGGTAAAGTCATAGCACATAGGACAAATACTCAACATCAACAATCAACACAATGTATGAAGGCTGTCATAAATCTATGTATGCAAAACTTGAAGGATATGATGACTTTTGCAAATGGGGCATCGTCACCATTAAACTAAGATAAAGAAATCATATTTAGATCACTATTTCAGCATCTTGACATGTTCCGTTTTTGAAAAAACATTCATGAAAGGAGGATTTGCAATCATGTATTTTTCTCCTAAAGAGTCAAGGTAATGATAAGGGGATGTGTTTCATGCAAATTTTTAGCATGTAAAGTGAACTACAACCTAGAGAGATGGAATCCTCACAATATCTATTGGTGCATCTTGCTTTCCAAATGCAAACATTCTAAAATAAACATCCAATACAATGAATGGATTATTGACATTGTACCCATTATTACATATGTGACACACCTATGTGTAAGTTTACAAAGTGCTTGGATGGTGACAATAAGTTGAAAAGAAGAGACTCTATTAGCAAGCAAGTAATAAGTGGATTGTGTGTGCATGCATTAGAAAGCCATAGTAAGGGAAAACAGATGCCATAATGGGAGTTTTTCCTCTTTTCATATTCTTGAAAGTAGAGTGATGGATTTGTGAAAGTGGGAAAACCCATAATAGTGAATGCAAACATGTAAATGTAAGCTACCTCAACATAAACAAAGGGGCCTATTTTATCATCAAAGGCTGAGTATGATAAAATATACAGAAAGAAAGTGCATATGCTTTGTGAGAAGGGTTTGGAAGGTAGAGAAATACCAACCCACAAATTTTGAAGCCTAAAGGAAATTCATTCACTTTGTAGCTTATTGAGCCCAAATCAAGCATATTACTAACAAAAAATAAGAGGAAAATGCAAGGTTAAAAGCTTACCAAAGTTTTGTTGTTGAGAGAATGTACTCAAGTCTGTGGCTTTCCCACATAATTCCTGCAAAAGTTCAATCAAAAGCATTCATAGCAGCCTCAAATCAAAAAAGGGCATTGGTAGAATGAAACAAGAAGAAATGTATGAGTGAGAGAGGAATACACCGCTACAAAGGCTTTCAAAATGAAGGAAATGCAAAGGCCTTTGTATATTCGAGAGAATGAGATACTCACCATGTAGATTTCCTAAAGAGAAGGATTCTAAAGCTCCATGGAAAGCTGAATGAAACCCTAGCTCAATGGAAGCACAGGTGTAGAGCTGAGTTCTTTAGAAACAAAGTGAAAATGAGGGCTAAAAGTTAGGGCTCGATAGTTTTATGTTAGGTTTTTTCATTTTTCCCTAAGTCGGCCTCATGTTTTTTTCACATTGTTTTAAAAATATCATGCCTTGACTAATACTTTAGCCCCTTCATTCCTAGGTCAATCCTTTTCATGCCTTAGTGTCTTTTTAAGACTTTTGAATAAAAATCATGTGACTATATGCCTTCAAAGTTTTTATATTTTTGAAGAAAATCAAATATCAAGGAGATATATTATATACATTGCAAAATTTGAGTCAAAATTATAAGTGCATTCTATTTGTTTTGCAAGGTTGTCAAAAATCAAATTAAAAATCAAGTCTCTTTCCCTCTTTCTTTTTCAAAATTTGAAATTGCAAATATTTTAAAACAATATTAAGGCAATGTTTCTATAAATTATTTTAATAATTGTTGTTTAAAATGTAGTGAAGTAGAGAAAGTCCATTGAGTTCTCTTAGAAACTTTCTCATTTATGTTCAAGTTCATTTGTGCAAAATGGAAAAGACAAGTGAACAAAACCTTCTATTTTCATTTTCAATCAGTTTTGACTTGTTTTTGAGTCTTTTTGAGTTAAGTTTCTTAGGAGAGAAAGTTTCCATCTTTTCTCACTTAGTTCTAGGGCAGTTTGGGCCCTATTTTGGAGGGTAGTTCACTTATATTTTTCCCTTCTCACTCTTGGAGACATATTGGAGGCATATATTAGAGAAAAAATTAGTTTTTATCAGTTCAAATTTGCTTCTTTCTCTCTTGACCACTTGTGGAGAGCTTTGTAAGCTTCATTTTGTACTCAAATTTCATGTTTTGATACTCCTTTATAATCAATAAAAGCAACAAAACATTCCTATCTCATAGTTTTTGTCTCATTTTGTTGTAATGATTTGATGTTGTTATTGTGATTCAAAGTATTAGATCCTTTTTATATCTCATTATTGCACGTGTGGGTGCAAAAATTTCATGTTGCACAGGTTGTATGTTGTGTTTGTTTTTGAACCTTCATACAAATCACTTTTGTGTTGTATGTTTCATGTGAGATTGTGAGAGTTAGTGTTTTGAGAGCTGATCGTGAGTTGAGATAGCAAATAAATTTAAAGTTCTAGTGCATCACCCATTAGGTTTTAGGATTTCATTGCAAGTTATCTTTCTATCCTTTTCCTTAGGAAAAAGCTTTAGTTTAGGTGATCTGCCAGGGGAACCAACCCTCTCTCGAGATTCGTTATCATCATAAGTTACCCACAACTTGAGAAAATTCCATGTTTCAACAAGATAGTTGAGTCAAGCTTAGCTAGGGTACAATCCTGATTGAAAATAGTTTTTGGCACGCCCGGTGAGACATATTGGACTCTTTCAATCCAATATTGTATCATTTATTACTAATATTAGGTGTGTATATTAGTAAGATCTACCTTGGGGGGAAAAAAACCTACACACATTTGGCGACTCCAAACTCAAATTTACCAATTTCAGTATGATCAAGTGCTGGTATATTTTAGAAAATATGATTTTTGCTTGTTTTCCAAATTTTGAATGAATGAATATTCCTATGTTTCATGGAGATATGTCTTATCATCCATCATATCATGAAAATTCTGCTTATCCACCTCCTTATCAACCCTATTAGGGAAATCATGCATCTGGTTTTAATTCCATGAATTTTCAAGAAAACCAGCATGCTCAATATAATTACCACCCACCCACCCCTGCTCAACCTCCATATCAGCCTTCATATGCTCAAAAATTGCTCCAAGAGAGTGAAAAGGAGGAGATTGCTAGCATAAAGGGTATTTTTCTTGACTTCATGCTTGACTTCATAAATCACATAGAGGAGATCAAGAGGTAGCATGAG